>QAOC01012645.1:0-125943 GCA_003255005.1 Begonia fuchsioides | reverse complement strand
CCCGCCGTCCACTGCCGAACGGAATCAGCTCATAATTCAACCCCCTAACGTCGATATCCTTCTCCAAGTCAAGAAATCTTTCCGGTTTGAACTTAAATGGCTCGGGCCACACTTTCGGGTCCGTCTGGATCTTCCAAACGTTCGGCAGCAATCGAGTGCCTCGCCGGACGAGGTAGCCGCCGACGATACAGTCAGCGGTGAACATTCTCGGCGTCAAGAGCGGTCCCGGCGGGTATAGCCGGAGAGTTTCTTTTACTACTGCTTGAAGATAAACAAGTTTTTCAATATCTGATTCTCTCACTGTTCTTTCTTTTCCGACCAGATCGTCGATTTCTTTCTTCACTTTCACCATAGCTTCTGGGTTATTCAGAAGTAGAGAAATTGTCCATGTCATTGTCACCGTGCTCGATTCACTCGCCGCTATCATTAAGCTCTGCAACCATGAATCAAATCATTAGAAAACGAACTTTTTTTATTTTTTTTGCAAATTATTTCTCGAGATTGAATTTTCCGACCAGGGTGTTTGCTTTGATCAGTGTGTCGGCGTCGAAACCACCAAGATCTTTATCGTTTAATGAAGCAAGCATGGCGTAGATATAATCCCTCTCGTGTTCTTTAACCTGGCCGGAAATTAGGTTATTCTTGTGTTCTTCAAGCCATGTGGAGACCATTTCATCCATTTCTTTGGCCGTCTTCTTCATCGCCGATTCGTAGCCACCAAAATCGAACCACCCAAGATAAGGAATAACATCTGCAACGACAAATCTCCCTGAAAGAGAGAAAAAATCCATCACTGCTTTTTGGCATTTTCTTGACTCTTCTTCCTGAACGGCCATTTTGCCAAAATATCGTTTTCCGGCCAGGACTTTCAGAACGACGTTAAGAACTAAGTCCCCAAACCACTGATCTAACTCCACCGGAGCCTCGCCGGAGGAGGTTTTCTCCGCCGTCCAGTCCCGGTGAAGCTCTTTTATGAAAAGGTCAATCTCTGAGATTCTGAGATGCTTCATTGACTCAAGCTGGCGATTGGAGAGAATCTCAGAGATCGTCATTTTTCGTAATTCTCGCCAGAACTGACCGTACGGCGCGAATCCAAACATGGCGTGGTTGTAACCCAAATGTTTTGAAGCTAAAAGCTTTGGACGAGAAGAAACAATGGCGTCGTTGACGGTGAAGCATTCCTTCGCTATTTCCCAGTTGCTGACCACCACGGCGGAGCTTAGGCCAAGCTTCATGGTGAAAATCGGACCGTACTTGTCGGCCATTTCTCCTAAAATATGATGCGGTGGCCGGGACCCTCCGAGCAAGTGAAGATGGCCGACTACCGGCCATGCTCCGGCGGCGCTGGGTGGAGTTCTAGGGCTTTCAACTCCCCATCTTTTGAAAAGAAAATAGAACAGTAGAAGCAGAATCACCGTACCGATCACTGCGCCGGCGTGATTTTGGAAATCGAAAAAGACCAGATCTAAAACAGCCATGATCGTCAAGAATCTCGCGCAAGTATCTCATCATATAGAAAATTTGGATGCCTGAAAATCCGTTTAACCTAATTGTCAAAGAGAGAGCCGTAGCCAATCTACCAGCCGCCATTGTTCAAATCTGATAAAGTCAAAGTCTTCTTCAGCTCACAAGGTTGAACATATGCTCCCTTTCTGACTCTGATTCTTCATGCGACTTTATTTTGAGCTTGAACAAAATTAATTAAAAGTATTAGTATTCGTGATATATGTGATTAGTCAATCAAATGGGAAGTATTATTTATAATTTAGCTGAAAAATTGGATTGTTTTAACTAATAAATTACTGGGTATTCCGACACATAATCAGTTTTGTCATCACGAAACCTCGGAAAAAGATGGAGCCGTGAATTGTCGGAGTGCAGGGTTGGCTGGCCCCATAGCTTATTATAATATCTTACCGTCGGTCTTCTTTGGCAGCTACGCGTTCTAAATTACTTTGAAGGTTGATATTATTTAAGAAAATTAATAATGGTGAACTAATACTACAAATTATATGAATAAAAACGATGTTTCCACGGGAAGGAGGTGAACTCCGAGCATATAAAACTCAGATGGGAGGAAGGGTTTTTGGCGGAGTTATTTGCAAAGTCTTTGTTGCTTCGTCAAGAATTTGTTAGATACACAAAAATACAACTAAAAAAAATGAATTTAACAAGGTTCGGTCAATTAACCTAAGTAATTAGCTAAGACGTAGAGTCTTCGGTTGAACGTTATCCTTAGGTATGGAGACGGTCCAGTCTAACCTGAGTTTATTCTGAAATAGAACTAGAATTGTAACCGATAGTTTCGGTGTGGTTGCAGTTTTATCTCAATTTTATATCATATTTTAAAAATTAAAATATATTTGTTATTATAGTTGGGTCAGTATTTAAATAATTTGACGGGTTTTGAATTCTTTGTTTGGATTTACAATGGGTTGACGAGGGGTTTGAGACAGATTTTATTCGAAATTAGATATTTTTTTAGCTACATTTCTGATTCTAGTTTCACAGGTTATTAATTTCAAAGACCGAAACCGGACCAAGGATCATTGCTTTTTAAATAAATAAAAAGCAACAATCCCGATCCGATTTTGTACATCCATGATTTTTCTATGATTACAGAACGATAATAGCCTCAAAACCCTATAAAAACTAACTGAATAAATAAAAATCCTAGATAGGTCACGAAATTCTACTAATGTACAAACTGTTAATTTTTTTTTTCAAGTTTAGCGTTTGATCTAGATCCGGGTTTGATGAATTTAAGCTACATAACTGTTATTTATTTAAAGTTCAACACAATGAACACAATGACATATATTAATAAAGTTGTGATTGTTACAATAAATATAATAAATAATTATTTAAATTTTAATAGAATAACTTTAATTCAATTAGATCAATCGAGTTTATAGTTTATTTAAAAATGGAAGGAATATTGCTCGCTAAATGGAAGAAATAAAAGTAACAAAAGTCGAACTTAAATTGAAATTAAAGCTCAAACAAAATTCAAGAACATCCAGCCGAATACCGACGGCGATGAAATGGTTCGATTTGGAATTTAAAACATATTCTCCGACAGCCGAGGAGCAATAAGAACATCTAGAGGAGTGGTTTTCATGTTACTGAATCCAGAGCTTTCGCTCATGTCCACCGGGATGTTCATCGGAGTTTCGATCTCGAAAGCCTGAAGCAACCTGGCCAGAGCAAGAGGCAACATTTGAAGCGCAAAGCTAACTCCGGGGCACATTCTTCGTCCACTTCCGAACGGAATCAGCTCGTGATGGCCGCCTCTAACGTCGACGTTTTTGTGGGTCGTCAGAAACCGCTCAGGCGAGAACTTCATCGGCTCCGGCCAGATCTCCGGGTCGGTCTGGATCTTCCACGTGTTCGGAACCAGTCGGGTCCCTTTCTGGACATGGTAACCGCCCATGACGCACTCTTCGGTTACCTCACGGGTCGTGGCCAGTGGACCCGGTGGATACAATCGGGTCGATTCTTTGATGATTGCGTTAAGGTAAACCAGGTTGCTTATGTCGGAATCAGTTACTACTCTTTTCCGGCCGACGACGCCGTCTAGCTCTTCTTGGGCCTTCCTCAATGACCGGCGATTGTTGAGCAACAGCGACGTTGCCCAGATCAGAACTCCACCGATCGTATCTGTGGCTGCGATAAGCATCCCCTGCAAAGTGTTTCCATAAAGCCCTAGACTTTTTATCTTGAGTTTTAAAGTACAATTATTTATTTATTTCTTTTGGCAAATTAAAATAAAAAATTGATTACTTTAATTTAGGGTTTGATTACTTACCGTTTAACTTAACGCCCTAGATGGTATCTCGTAATTTCATAAAAAAAAACTAGTAGGGTTACCAAGATCGTGGCCTTGATTACTGTATCTGCATCGTAACCGCCCATGTTTCTGCCGTTGACGGCGGAAATCATGAAATCCATGACGTCTTTGTCATTTTCCGCCAAGGCTCCGTCTCTCCTTCTCTTATGTTCTTCCAACCATCCTTCAAGAAGGCCGTCGATTTCTTCAAATATCTTTCTCATCTGCTTCTTATGTCCTCCAAAATCAAACACAGAAAGCATTGGAAAAGCATCGGAGACGGTGACCATCCCCAGATAAGCAAATAACTTCTCTTGGGCTTTTGAAAACTTTCTCGCCTTTTCTTCATCGCCTTCCTTTCTCGATCCGAAATACCGTTTTCCGACGACTATTTTCAGCATAACGTTGAACGTCAACTCCTTGAACAGCTCTTTCAGTGCCACCGGAGCTTTCTCCGACGAGTTATTACCTTTACCGACGACCCAAATGTCGTGGAGCTCAGTTATCCACGTGTCTATCTCCGTCACCTTGAACTGCTTCAGCTGCTCAATCCGGCGAGTCGAGAGAAGTTCCATGGTTGTTATTTTACGCAGTTCGCGCCAGTAAAAAGGGTCGTTGTTAAATGCAAAGAAGGCGTAGTCGTAGGTCAAGATTTTAGTGGCCAAGGTCTGAGGACGAGCAAACATGGCGTTGTCGTTGCCGGAAAAGCACTCTCTCGCCATTGCTGGACTACTCACCACCACCGTCGGTTGAACGCCGAGACGGATTTTGAAAATGGGGCCGTATTTGTCGGCCAAGGATCCTAAAGAAATATGTGGAGGCTTCGACCCTCCGAGCATGAAAATATGTCCGAGTACGGGCCATCCTCCGGGCACTTCCGGCACCGTTTTCCGGTGAGAAGATCCAACTCTCCGGCGGCAGAAACAGAAGGAAAGAAGAAGGGCGACTCCGAGAGCTAATGCAGGTTTTGATAGGTCGAAAATGGCTTCCATGCCGGCTTAAAGATTAAGATCAATTTTCTTGATCTCTTGCACACACTCTCTGAAAGCTTCGAAGCAACAACGATGGCTTCCTTGTTTTGAATTCGAGCAATTATTGAATTCGAGCCTTTGGGTGAGTTGAAAGGGCAGTCGGGGCCGCCACTCTCTCCGTGCAAGTTGTCGGATACGAAAGAAGCAAAGTCGATACTAGTTATAGAATTACTATAGAATGATTTTAATAAATATAATGTTAAGAATTCGGTCAATTTATCTAATTTTAACAATACTAAGTGCAGCCATACATTTTTTAATTTAACTCTCTTAATCTCATTAAAAATAAGGATTTTTATCCATTTATAACCATTTAAATATTTCTATAATAATTTATTGACGGAATTTATTAAATTAAATTGACGCACATTGTCAAAATTAACGAAAAATATGATGTTTTTAAAAGCTTGATGCAACTACCCTATAGTTTATGCAATAAATTGATAATTATCTTAGATTTGACTAAGGATATTTAGTCTCGAGGAATGGTGATCGTATGGTTTGAGCTCGTCGTTAATGTTATCTACTTCTAAATTGTGGAAAACGTGACAGCTGAGAAAATGAGCCATTATGAAAGCTTCTTTGACGTCGTTTTCAATCTTACATTATTGCTCCAATCCAAATAATTGAAGGTATACTTTTTGTCTCCATTTTTTATAAATAGGGTTGAATTGAAAATGGGCTTGAATTTCAGTAAAATATGCAAAAATAAAGCCTGTGTTTTAAAAAAAAAACTAATTTAAAGTTATTCGAACGTTCGAAAGATGATCAATGCATTTGTAACAATATTTTTTATTTTTAATTGATGGTATTTTTTTAAAAATTTGTACAGGCGCATTGATCCTCATTCAGACGTTTGATACAGATGTATAGTGTCTCATTTGAATCTCTGAGGAGCCTTAAACTATTGCCTCGTCACCATTTATTTGTATTTACGTATATATTTAAACTTAAATTTAAATTACTCTAAACCCCAACCCCAAGTGGTTAAATTAGGCTATATCATGAAAACTATAGTCTAATGATGGACATGGCATGGTTTTCGATTTGGCAAAAAGGAGTATTCTATAATGGTGCGTGCAATAATTGGAAAAACTTTAATGTCGACGTTAAAATATTAATAATTGAATAATGGGTTAGTAAATCTCACGATCAAGCTCCAATTATTTTCTTTTTATTTTCTCAAAAAGTAGAGCGAATGTTAATTGATTGAAGTGCGATATTTTAAATTTTAAAAATTATTGTGAATTTTATTATAATTTTAATAAATTTAGCTATTATAATTTATCGATAAACGATAATAGAAAATAAATTGAAAATTATAATATGATGTTATTCGTTACAATTACTCTCGCAGTTTAGTAGATTTATTCGATCCATTAAATATAGAATATAAATATTTAAATTGATAATTATTCACGTTATTAGAATTTGAAAGTCAACTGATATGTTTTTTTATTTTTCAAAAAACCGGACTTTCTTAAAAATTTGCTTTTATTTTCATAATTGCTGAAGAACACTGCAGATCGGAACTTCTAACGGAGCTGAAAAAATCTGCTGACAAGCGAGGAGTGACGAGAACTTCTAACGGAGCTTTTTTCTTGTTCGTGAAATCACAGTTTTCAGCCATGTCCGGTGGTTTTCCCGACGGAATTCCGACGTCAAACGCCTGTAAAAATCTAGCGAGAATAAAGGGAATCAATTTCTTAGAAAGATCAACGCCGGGGAAAACTCTTCTTCCACTTCCGAACGGAATGAGCTCGTAATGATTCCCCCTCGCCACAACGCTCTTGTGGGTTGTCAGAAATCTCTCCGGTCTGAACTCCGCCGGCGCCGCCCAGACTCGAGGTCCACCTGGATTTTCCAGTAGCTTGGGATAAGTCGAGTTCCTTTCGGGATAAGGAAGCATCCGATGACGCAGTCGTCGCGAGTTCCGGCGAAAGGTCCGGGCGGATATAAACGAAGCGCCTCTTTTACAACTGCCCGGAGATAAACCAGTTTACCGGAATCTGATTCGTCCACTACTCTTTCCCTGAAAATCACCTCGTCAAGCTCTCTTACTACGTTTTTCAGAGTGACGGGATTATTCAACAGTAGAGTCATCGCCCAAGTTAGGGTTTTCATGGTGCCGTCGTTGGCCGCTAAAATGTAATAATAATAAGACAATGAATGACGATATTATTATGGAAGAGCGATGAAATCCAGTTGCTTTTAGGATTACATAAGTTCAGGATTCAAACGGGGTTTGATATAAACGTTGAGAGGAGTAGCTTTTGAGTAAGTTAGACCCAAAATTCCACGCATATCCACGGCTTCATCTGAAGCGTTTTCAAGATCGAAAAGCTGTAGAAATCTTGCCAGAGTTGATCGGAGAGTCAGAACGGAGAAGGATATTCCGGGACAGCCTCTTCTTCCACTTCCGAAAGGTATAAACTCATGGTTCTTTCCCCCCACGTCGACGTTTTTACCGGTCACCAGAAATCTCTCCGGCGAGAACTCCGATGGGTCGCTCCAGATCCTCGGGTCTCTCTGGATCTTGTAGACGTTTGTGATCAGACGAGTTCCTTTCTCGACGTGAAATCCTCCAATATTGCAGTCTTCTGTGAACTCTCGCAGCGCCAGCAGCGGCGCCGCCGGGTATAAACGCAAAGTCTCTCGGACTATCGCCGGAAAGTACACCAGCTCTGATATGTCTGCATCGGTGATTAATCTCTCTCTTCCCACCTTCTGGTCGAGCTCTTCCATGGCCAATCTCAACTTGGTCGGATTATTGAGTAGAAGCGATATTGCCCAGGTCAGCGTAGTAGCCAACGTTTCGCCTCCTGCTGCAATCATGCCCTTGAAACAAAACGAGATATTTATCGTAATTATGAGAAAGATTAAGGTATCAATTGAAAGATGAAAAAGATGAAGACAACACAGACCAGAGCCGTTGCTTTCGTGACTGTATCAGCGTCGTACGGATGGGTGTTTATATCTTCAACAGAAGAGATCAAAACGTCCATGAAATCTTGTCTTTCGCCGGATTTCGCTAAAACCTTATTTCTCTTGTGTTCTTGAAGCCACGATTCAAGAACCAAATCCAAATCCTTGCCGACTTTCTTCATCGATTTCTCGTATCCTCCGAAATCAAACCAGCCCAGAAAAGGAATATAATCGCCGACCACGAATTGCCCAAGAAAATAGAAGAAATCATTCAAAGCTTTCTGAAATCGTCTCTCTTCTTCTTCTTCTTCTTCTTCAAAGTGTTTCCCAACAATGGTGGCCAAAATCACGTCCATGTTCAGTTTCTTGAACCATTCACTCAAATCCACCAAAATCCGACCCGATCCGTTGTTCTTTTCCTCCCATGATCTGTATAAGCTTTTAAAAGCTGTGTCCATTTCTTTCTCTCTGATCGGCTTGAGCTGTTCAAATCTTCGGTTCGAGAGAAGCTCCAAGGTTACGAATTTCCTCATCTCACGCCAGTAAGGACCGTAGCTTGAAAAACCGGGCATGGCTGAGTTATAGCATAAGTGCTTAGTGGCTAAGGTTTGTGGGCGAGA
Source organism: Begonia fuchsioides (assembly GCA_003255005.1). Taxonomy (NCBI): domain Eukaryota; kingdom Viridiplantae; phylum Streptophyta; class Magnoliopsida; order Cucurbitales; family Begoniaceae; genus Begonia; species Begonia fuchsioides. Next base: position 117,538 of record QAOC01012645.1, on the reverse strand, counting down.
AGAGACAGCTAAATCGTTTATTGTAAAGCACTCTTTAGCCATTTCATAGCTACTAACAACCAAGGCTCGTCGGAGACCGAGCCGGATTTGAAACACCTGTCCGAGCTTGTCTGCCATGGCTCCTAGAATCATATGGGTGGGCTCCGATCCTCGGAGCAAGTGGAGGTGGCCGATTATCGACCAAGCTCCGGCGGCCTCCGGCGGTGTTCTCCGATCTGGGTGGCTGCGCCGGCGTAGAGAGGAATAGATTATGATAATTACGGCGAAGAGCAAGGCAGAGAGCGAGAGAGATTCGAAGCTCATGGTGATGACCGTAGAAACAGTGGTGGATAGAAAATCTACTCTGAGAACTGAGATTTCGTGCCAATTTTAATGGCGGATATGTTGGTATTGGTCAATTTTCAATTTATGATAAGAAATGCTCGAGTATATTTGAATCACGTAACTCAAACTTTTTTAAATTTTATCATAATTTTAAATAATATTGTGATCATGTTTTTTTTGTTAAATTTGAGATATAAGTTAATTTAACTAAGAAATTTCATCAATTTATTTAATATTTTTCTTTTAATTTTGTTAATGTTTATAGAGAAATGTAAAAAGTTGTAATAATGACTAGAGATGGCAAACGAGTCGAGTCGGCCGAGCTGAGCCTGAAAAAGTCTAGCTAGTCGAGCCTAACGAGCCTTCCGAGCCTAACGAGCCGAGCTTAACGAGCTTTTGTTAAAAAAGTTTCAACTCGACCCGGCTCGCGAGCCACGAGTCAAGCCTAACGAGTCAAGCCTAACGAGTCGAGCCTAACGAGTCTGCCGAGCCTAACAAGCCAAATATACATAAATAATTTTATTTTATATAAATAATTATAATTTATTTATTGTAACGTCCTGTTTTATTTTAATTATTTTTTTCTTTTTTCTTTTAAACTTAAAACTGAAGGATATAAAATGATCGTAAATCTGAAATCGTTTTTCTTTTTCTTAAAACTATTGCGGAAGACTAAATACTATTCTTTTAAGAAAGCTCATATACTATAAATTGCATACATTATGCACCGTCATTCATAAACATATTATTTTCTTTCATAAACTATTAATTTAAATAAATATCTAGTCTTCGACAGGTAAATTTTGGAATTCTTCTAGTATGTCATCCGCTCGTTGTTGATCTCTCGTGACAACGTCTTTCCAATCCTTCAGACAAATGAGTGCCTCCACGATATCCGATGCAAGTCTTTCTCGTCGATCATCGTACACACGTCCACCTGCACTAAAAGCAAACTCGGATGCTACGGTAGAGACCAGAAGGGTTAGTAGATCTCGTGCCAACCTAAAAATAATAGGATATGAAGTGGAGTTGTCTTTCCACCAAGTCAAAATATCAAAATTCTCATCGCGAGAAATTTGATAGCGGGTTTCGATATAAATATCGATTTCATTTCTTTGTGAACTACAAGAATAAACATCGTTATCTAGTTCATCAAAAATGTCATTCAATAAATCTTGTGGAGGTCCAACACCGCCACTACTAGAACTAGAAATACTACGTGAAGAAGGAATAAAACGAGTAACATTAGAAAATTTAAATTCATAAGAAGAATATAAACAAGCAATATCATTTTTTAATGTAGTACTATTAATTTTCGAAGTAATACTTAAATGAGAAGAAATTTTATCAATAATTAAACACACTCCTTTTATTTTAAATCTAGGGTCCATTACACATGCAAATAAAAAAATATTAGGTATGTCAAGCCAATATTTTTTAAATTTTGTCTCCATTTTATCAAGTATATCACAAAATTCATTAATTTGTCTATATTTTTTAAAAGTAGCCGTTAATTTTAAAAAAAATTAGAAGAATTAGATGAGTAGTGAGATAATAAATTCCCGAACATTCATTTGTAGCATCATAAAATGGTTTTAGAAAATCAAGAAATAAATTAGCAACGTCACAACTACTATGATCTAAAGAAATACATTTTGTTTTTTCACTAATAAAAGCACAAATAACTAACCAATATGGCTTAGCATTTTCCAACATTAAATAAGTTGAATTCCACCTAGTATCTACATCGGTTTTTAATTTTCTTGGTTTAAGTTGAGCAACTTTACAAAATTCCTTATTTTCTTGGTTTAAGTTGAGCAACTTTACAAAATTCCTTATATTCTTGTTGTCGAATATTAGATGAAATAATATAAGAAATTACAGATCTAATTGATTAAATATGCAGAAAAATAAACGACATTCCATCTTTAACAATTAAATTTAAAATATGACAAACACATCTCATATGAAAAAGAGAATTATGAAAAATATCTAATTGAAATAATTTCTTAAATTGAACAATAGCAACATCATTAGCAAAAAGCGTTATCGAGAGTAATACTAAAAATTCTATCTCTAATGACATATTCTTGCAAAATTCCAACAATAGATCTATAAATAGTAACTCCACTATGAGAATTTTCACAACTACGAAATCGTAATATTCTTTTATTTAATTTTCAAGAGTTATCAATAAAATGACAAGTTACTACAATATATCCTAATGCATTAGGTGCACTCCATAAATCAAATGTAATACAAATAGACATACACGATGCATTAAAAAATGCTATTAATTCATTTTTCATATTATTATACATTTTAATAATATCATTTCTAATTGTACTTCTAAAACTAGGATTAATATATTATTTCATAAAATTTTCATACAACTCGCTATCAAACATTGACAAAGGTACCTCGGATTGTGATACGTATTTTGCTATTTCTTCTCTCATTTTATTTTGTGAATATTTAAAAGTGTCACTGCCACTAGCATCTAAGAGCGTTTGTGAAGAGTCTCTCATGTGCTCGTTTAAGTGACATTTTTTAAAATATCTACCAATGATGCTAGTAGAACTACTAGATTCGTATGCATAATGTTTAATACAATATTTGCATTGTGCTCTATTTTTTATTTTTCCACCAACATTAATAGCTTTCAATTCAAAATGATTCCAAACATTCGACGATTTGTTTCTTTTTTTTCTAGGTGAAGAAGTAGATGCTTGTGCAGATGATTGACCAATTGAAAATGTGGGATTATCTCCTCTAATTTCTTCAATATCATCATCATTAAATGTGTCAACTAGAATATTACGTAGATCCATAATTAAAAAATGTAACTATTGCAAACTATTTAACAAAATAAAATGATACCCCACGACGCACACCAATTACTCAACAACGGCTTGTATGTGGGCTGTGGTATCGATTTGTGATCACCTCCACAAATACGAGTCCTACGAAAATTACAAGCAAAATTTGTAGTGCTTAAATTACATAAAAATAATAAAAATAAATATATATTGTTGGGAGATTGAAAGAAAATTTGAGAGGGAGCAAATTTCTTAAAAAAATAATGAATTAGCAGGGACAAGTGAGAGTATTAGAAATTAAGAAGTTGAGATTGAAGGAGAATGTGTTATATTTATAGGGACTAGGGAGGGAGGAAAAAAAAAAAGGTTAAAATATTGCAACGGTCATCAGACCGTTGCGGCGTTGCTTCAGGATTTTTTGGTCGACCCCTGCGTCTGGCGGTCGACACTTTGGAGTTCCGGTCGACCCTTGTATGCTTAGGTCGAGACTTTTAAGTCTTCTGTTTCACTAAGCGGTCAACCCTTGCAACTGGCGATCGACACTTTGGAGTTCCGGTCGACCCTTGTATGCTTAGGTCGATACTTTTAAGTCTTCTGTTTCACCAAGCGGTCGACCTTTGCATCTGGCGGTCGACACTTTGGAGTTCCGGTCAACTCTTTAATGCCAAGGTCGACACTTTTAAGTCTTCTGTTTCACTAAGCGGTCGACCCCTGCGTCTGGCGGTCGACACTTTGGAGTTCCGGTCGACCCTTGTATGCTTAGGTCGACACTTTTAGACTATTATACATTAGAGCATCAGTAAAAAATCCAAAAATATATATTCATACAATCAAAACTAGTCAAGAGTATTACTATTAGTCATTAGAGCATCAGTCGAAAATCCGAAAATATATATTCATACAATTAGTCAAGATAATTTGTAACACTCTATTTTTTTGAATAACCTAAGCATGTATGAATATAGCACATTATGACAAGATTAGAATATGTGTTAATGGATAATAGATGTTGAGGTGGTATTACACTTTTGAAATAGTAATTTAGATGATTTAGAAACAAAGTTGGATGTTGGAATAAAAGTTGTTAAGTGTTGGAGGTTTGTAGAGAAAGTTATAGGTTCTGAAAAATTTTAGGTCGACACAACTCGACTTTATTCCCTCTACCCTTACATTCGACTTTATTCCCCGTTTGATTTTATTCATGTTTAACGAGGAAGAAGGCGCGATGTTATGGGCGGATCATATTCTTTCTTATTTCTTCCAAAAGTGCCGGATGAGCGAAGAGGATATTATGAATGTCACTTCCATAATGAATGTCACTTCCGTAATGAATTTCAAATTTGAGAGAGCCATACAAAGTTGACTATGAATGTCACTTCCACATCGCTCCTCGTCTGCTTTCTTTGGGTCCTATTCAGTCTTTACCCCCACTCCATTATTTGCCGATTCCTAGGAAAATATCTTCCATAGCAATACGATAATAGCGACGTTAAGAATCAATAATAAACGGGATTAATTTGACAAATCAAACTCATATCTCGAAGATAATCTCCATGAAGAATCAGATCGGGACTGTGTCCTGATAAATGGTCAGTTTTGAACTAGTTATCAATCCTAATTTTTAAAAATCATGAATTTAGAGACTAAACCGTGAGTTAAAAAATGATACAAAATTTGATAAAACCCAACTTAAAATCAAATAAAATTTGATATAAATTCAAAAGTCGGTTTCAAATTTCGTCTCATCACTTAAAATCCGACCCAAGTATAAATAAAACAAAATATTTTATTTTTATATTTTTTATAATATGGAATGACAGTCGACTAGTATTTCACGATTCTGATTCCGATTCATCTTAAAATCTGTCAGGCCGAGCCCGTGCCCACCCCTATTTGGAAGAAAAAATCTGTGATCTTGCAAAAAAAATTGTGGACTTGATTCAGATGCACAAATTAAGTAAAAGTTTCGCAAAATGAACGATCGAAAACCGACAGAGATTCTGAGGATGGGTGGAAGATGTCCTCTTGTCTACTTCATAAAGATGAAGTGGGAACCGGTTCTTTGAGCCAGCCGGTTCAAAAGATTTAAGCAATAACCGGGTTTTTTCCCAACCATTCAATTATTTTAAAATCTCGACGTTGACTGAAATTTAAGATTGACGAGATTGAAAAGTGAGAACTACATGTATTATAACTAGAGTCGGCAAATGAAGCTCGCTCGGCCGGCTCGGTTAGGTGTCGAGCCGAGCCAGGCTCGGACCGGAACAGTGTCGAGCCTGGCTCGCTCGAGCCTGTAGGTCGAGCCAGAGCCGTGCTCGACGGATGAGGCTCGCGAGCCTAACAAGCCAGGCTCGTCAGACTCGAAGTCGCCGGTTGTAAAATTAATCGGTGTTTTTTCGAGATATAAACAAATTAATGAATTTTTGGAAATAGTCAATAAAATGGAAACAAAATTTAAAAAATATTGGCTTGAAGTTCCGTTTATTTTTTCGTTTGCTTTAATTATGCATCCAAGATATAAAATAAAAGGTTGTAAATTAATGCTTGATAAAATTGCGCATAACTTAGGTTTTATTTCGGTTGTTACTCAACAATCATTAAAAACCGAACTTGCTAATTTATTTGCATCTTTCCAATTAAAATATTGTGATACCCGATCATTTTCATCATCTCAAGTCGGTTGTAGTTATAGTGGTGGATCCGGGTTTGGAGACCAACTAAATGACGATTTAGAATCAATAAACGAGGAAGTTGATGGCGACGTCCATCGGCTTGGTTCTGATCAAACAAAACTAGATACGTATTTATAGACGCGTTTCGAAATTCATCGTGATACGACCTTCGATATATTGAGTTGGTGGAAAAATAATTCGGGATTGTATTCGATATTTTCAAAAATGGCCCGTGATTTACTAACACCTCATGTTTCAACTGTAGCTTCCGAGTCGGCTTTTAGTGTAGGTAGACACGTTTACGACGATCGACGAGTGAGTCTTGCACCGGATCTCGTGGAAGCACTCATATGCATGAAGGATTGGAGCGACGCCGTTGCGAGAGAGCAACAAAGAGATGATGAAATCGAAGAAGAATTCAAAAATTTGGAATTTGACAACTAAAATTTTTTGTACGACTATTTAAGTTATTTGTACATTTTTTTAAAGTTTACATATGTATTGAATATGAGAAAGTCTAAGTTTACTCCCCTAGCCACATTCTTATTCTACATTTTTTGTACGACTTTATTCCCCGTTTGATTTTATTCATTTTTAACGAGGTACAAAGCGAGATGGATCATATTCTTTCTTATTTCTTCCAAAAGTGACGGATGAGCGAAGAGGATATTAAGGTATTCGTCGTGAATTCATTAAGTTTGAATTTATAATAATCAAGTTCTCGAGAAAACTCCTATTAGAAGCAAGGGGACTAAGCGACCAAGAACCCCTGCAAATGGCCAGATGATCCAGAAAATCGATCAAAAGGTTCAACTAGACCATAAAGCATCCGGTCCAGACCAAGAGCATGGCTCATCAGAATGGAACTCAGGCCAACATAGCTACATTGGATAAAACTAGTCATCATATATACGGCAAATTGAAACGGTAATACCAAGCTACAAACCTTGCACAGGAGCATCTAGTGGATTACATATTGCTTCTCCATTGCCATACCCAAGCTCTTTCTGGCCATAGCCCGAAATATGCACAATCATTTCACACCGTCCGATGAGCTCGAATATGCAGATGTCTCCAATACTAATGTTGTTGCCACGGACAAAGGCCATCCACCCACCGCAGAACGTATGCACCATTCGGCCCATCGAGTCCGGGACGGAATTCACCGTCCACCGTTCGCCTTTCGTGTTATGAAGCACGATCTCGGTTTTGGCGTTCGGGAGATGGGCTGTGGCAAATTGGTGAGGAATTTTCTGCACGGATCGAGGAAGAACGGTTATGATCAATCAAAGGGGTTTGATGAGATTTTGAGTTAGATGAGGATGTTTAAGTCTTACCAAAGTGTATGAACCACTTATGTTGAACCGTTTCATGATTCTGACAAAAGTTGGAAGGCTAGAATTGAATGCTTTAGATGCTCTTTCTTCATCCATTGCTAACGTCATTCTTAAACTATGCATATCACCTTTGATATTGCTTCCACGAATGACTGTTTTATACATACCAAAAGCCAGTTGAAGTTAAGAATATGAGAATTGTACACACAAAAACTAGACAAGAAAAATAAAAAAAACAAGTGAATTGCAATTAATTTGTGTTTCTCCGGCAAAATGATAATCTTCAAGACGAACAATGACTTTCATTTAGAGTAATATTAGATTTACTTTCTTAGCCTACATTCTTAACATAATTTCGTATTCAGTTGTAATTAATAAAATAAATATTATAGATATTTATTTTAATTGTGATACATTAAATGCATTTTAATTAAATCAATCATAATTTAACATGTCATAAAATATATTAAGAATGTAAACTTAACATTACTATTTTATTTATCATGTAAATTCTAAGGAAAACTTCACGTGAGCAAAAAAAAAAAGACACTTACCTATGTTTCCATTGGAGAACTTTGTCTTCGACGAAACTGAAACATCATTTGCATCACTTCGCCGTTTCTGAATGTTGCTTGAAAGGGAAATGTTTTTACGTGACTTTGCACCTTTTTTACTAGATTTTTCACCCTTTTTTGAGCTCTTAGACTGGAGCTTGGATGACTTTGAATTCACTTTCTTAGGATTGCCTTTCAAACTTTGATGAAAACCTGCACCTATCCTATGATCAGCCTCTTTAGTACCACTATGGCTCTCGGACCACATGTTCCCAGTTGCAATGATATGTACAAGTAATTCACACTCACGAACAAGTTCAAAAATGCACACATCTCCCACTTTGATATCATTACCACGGACAAAGGCTAACCATCCCCCACAGAGAGTATGTGTAGTATGCACTTTCGTAGAAGGTACAGAATTCACTGTCCAACTTTCCCCTTTGAAATTGTGAAGGACAATCTTTATTTTGCAGTTTGGTAGATGAGCCATCGAGAATTGATAAGGAATATTCTGCAGATAAAATATATAAGCAAAAAACAGAAAAAAATCAGCAGAAGACATACATAGAAAAAGATTTCAAAGAAGTATTAAAGAGCAAATTATAATTTTTTCTATTTCTCGGTGTTGTGAAGACACCTATTCAAGGTTATTTCGATGCTATGCCACTATATATCCTCACGGGACATATTATAAGAAAGAATATAACAGGACAACAAAATTAACGATGCAAGACCTTATAAACAATCAGAGAGCACGAGAAAACAGGAAATAATACAAATTTTACAATTCCTTAACTGGACAAACCAGCTTAGAAAATGTCACAACTCCTCATTTTAGAAAACCAGTTTGATATTGTGCTCATAATGGGCAAGATTTAAATGGAGGGATTTTGCACGACTCCTGTCTGAGGAAGATAGAGACAGAAAAATAACTCACCAGAGTAAAAGAACCACTGGTATTGAAGGTTTTCATTATTCTCACAAAATATGGAAAATTAGAAGAAAAAGACTGGGCTACTTTCTTTTCATCCTGAGCAGATAGTGAGATAAAAACATCATTTCCCAACTCTACTTCGTTGCAGGCTCTATTCCGGACATCTCCATTGTATATCTGAACATCTCTAACCACTGCAATCAAGATATACAATAGACTAAACAGTGTAAGAAGTAAATATTTCCATATGGATTCAGTTAAACAACTAAAATACGTGTTCACAGCTCAATATTGTTTTCCGAACACAAAGGTAGGGATTCCCCTTCCAATACTAAAAGGTAAGTCATAAGCAAGATGTGAATGCCGCAAAACTATCCTGAGGAATGATACTGATTTTCTCTTCATTTTAAATGGTTCTCATATAGGCCACAAGAAGAAATTCAACTTCCATACCTGAAGCTCCACCCAAATCTTTTGATTTAGAAGATGTAACTGAGTTCTTATGAAGACTGCCAACACGTCTAATCATATCCGAGGAATTTGATTCTTTTAATCCATCCTTGTCAAACAAAGCCAACCGAAGTTCCTGATTCCTTTCTTCAAATCCCAGCTGAAGTTCAGAAAAGCTCCTCATTTTCTTTCCCACGCCATCAGTAAGTGTATCTGGAGATGAATCTGCTTCATCCCTTATTCTCTTTAGTCGCCCATAATTTCCAACGTCACTCGGATCTTGACTGCATTGAGATTGAAACGCAGCTTCCTTTTCACACGCACTTTGGTCAAAAAGTTGCACAGTGAAATGCAACTCGCCATTGTATCTGAAAACAAGAAAGTCTCCACATTCTAAAAAATGATCTCTAACAAATTCTGCCCATCCATGATTGAAAAATAAATCGCCATCCTGCTGAGTCAAGTCAACATGCCAAATGTGGCCACTTGGCCCCATTAATGAAACTAATCCAGACGCTTTCTTTTCCATGTGCCTGACAAATTTTACTGGAATTTTCTGTGACGTGAAAATGATGCCACAGTGTTAAAGTCTTGAGTTACTAGAACGAAAAATTTACTAACAGTATTCAAAACATCAAGTTTCGTAAAGAGAAAAATTGAAGAGAAACTTTACAACCTTTTCTGTTTAAATTAGTAAACAAATTCGTCACACGAGATTTATATTACGTTTATGTCTCCATAACCACTCCGTGAATATACAATGTCATTATCAACACGTTTCCAGTTGCAGAAAAGGAAAAAAAACATAATAAGGCTCGAAGGTTTAAGCATTCCTAGCAGCACAAAAAGTCATTCAAAGAAACTAAAATTTAAGAGACTGTAACCTCAACGCATATAAATTAAAATGTGAAAATGAAGCCAACTAAATCTAGTTTGAAGGAAATGAAGCCGAACATCAAAACGAAAACGAAACAGAATACAAATAGGCACAGAGAATGAGAAGGAAGAACTACCAGACGCTCCGAGCTCAATGTGGAAGAATAAAATGTGTAGAAACAGGGCCGCCTGCCGTACCACATCTCTCGGCGATCCTCGTTTGGCTCCGCCCACTATTACTTCACTGCCGAAACTGAAACGGCATTCGATCAACTTTCAAAAAAAGAAACAAACATTCGAGAGGAATCCCCAGGCAACCTGAAAAAGGGGGAAAATCCGAAAGAAATCGTTATTTCGAAGAACCCTAAGTGAAAATGAAAATTTGGATTCCCAAATTGTACGGACAGTAACAGAAGTCGTATCACTCTGGCTGGGCTGGGGCATTCATCGGGACTGAGTCTCACGCGCGAGAGATGGCGTCTGGGGCAGGTCGAGCTTTGCACTCGCTTTTTGTTGGCTGGGACTTCAACCTGAGCGGAGGCGCGTGGGTGGATAGAAGTAAAAGCTCGGCTCGGCCTTGACAACTCGCCGGTTGTAGGTTGGTTGGTGTACATTCTAATGTACATATAAATCGATAACGTATTTTAAGGATAGTCTAATAATAAAATTGTGTAAATCTTGACTTAAAATAAATAATATTATTGTACGTTCTAATATTATGTCTCGGATTCGGAATTTACGATTCTATATTTTTGAAACTTGAAACGAAATCAACAGTTTCGGTGCGATTCTAGTTTTAATCCGTTTTATTTTATATTTTTTAAAAAATCAAATATAATTATAAAATATATTTTTTATTCTATTTAGTTTGAATTTTAAGTAACTGGTCGTGTTTATAATCAAATTTTATATTTATATTAGGATTTGAGTTGAATTGAGTTTGATTTTAGAACTTTTTTTACCCATTCCTAACTGAAATCGGCTCATAAATCACAGTTTTTTTAAAATTCGAATTGAAAACGCGAAGATAGATGAAGAGAATGTTGGAACATTGATAATTATTTTATTTACTCTTCTAAGCATTTAAATTAGGGCAAAACATTAAAAACAATCATAGATTATTAAGAGTTTTTTTAAAAAATCATGAATTTTTTACCTATTAAATTTATGTTTTTAATATATTTTTTATTATATATTTTGATATATTAAATTATTTATAAAAAATTATTATAAAAAATTATTTTAATTATAATATATTAAATATATTTTAATTAGATCAATTAAAATGACAGCTAAATGTGTATAATAAAAAAATAAATATAATATTATTTTTACCATAACTAATAGTTTATTAATTTTCAAGGTTTTCAATAAATTATATTTTTATTTTAAATTTATGGTCATTTAAAATCTGCCGGAGCGGGAATATTATTTTACCATATTACCCTTGTTCGGCACTATGTATATATAAATTAATCGCCGGCGCGTTTGCTTCCCATCAACGTTCTCCCGATCCGTCTTCCGGTGTAGCTGGTCATACCAAGAGGTGCGAATTCTTTCATTTCAATTCCCAAACCTCTTGACCATACCGATTAGAACCCTAATTTTCGATCTCCTGACCTCAGATTTCTCCGGTATAAGCTGGGGCTACATCCCCAGTCTCGCCATCTGTATGATCAATGGAACTTCGTCATCCTGCCGGAAAATCATGTTTGAAAATCGGTAACGTAGTCTCGTAGATTATTTCAAGTCGTCTGTCAGGGTCAGTGGGTGGTCTCTGTCGACTGTTCGACGTCTATACACAGCCATTGCTTCTGAAAAGAATTGCGATGCCTGAATAGTTTCCAAGCGAAGCCCTTTAGAACGTAATTGCTGCGGGGCTGATTAATTACTTCGTGGCAGAGTTTGAGATAAGCGGCGTGGACTAGCACATTTCGTGTTTTCTCTTTAAAAAGGAAAATTAGGGCTGAGGATGGAAATGTGCATGGAATTAGGTACTCTTCTTGGCATTCTGTCCGGGGATTTTATAAGTTTCCGCTGTGACAGTGCTGTTTGAAACTTCTTCTATCAGATTTTAGCCCATCTTATGGAAATATATCTTTTTGGTGGTTTCGGATTCATGAGTTTCCTCTCTTTTATGACAGATGGGTCATATTCAGGAGATCGAAAAAGTTCAATGACTGGCATTCATGGGTTGTTGTCTCATGACATTCACTTCGCAGCGCCAATGTCCTCCTCGAGGACAGATGAAATTGACCTGGTACATTCATCTATGTACACTTGGTGCACTGCAATATCAAATATTTGGTTTCATCATTATATATTCATGCTTCTTAAAATTATTTTTTCACTCTTCAATTCTATCCATTCCATAGGTAGGGGGAGTTTTACAAATTTTGCAAGGATTGTCTAGTTCCTTCTTTTATTGGGATCACACTGGGAGGAAATTTTGTGCCAATCAGGGGATATATGTCTCTCATCTCTCATTGTCAACTCTTCATGCCATTCTTCATCAGTTTATGTATGCAGCAACCTGTTTACAGCTGACTGAAATTGCAGTCAATGAAGTTGAGTCATCTACGGGATCACCTCCGCCAACTCTAAGGGCATTTCTTTTCTTAGTTTCTTCATGGCTAAAGGTATATGAAGTTTTTTGAAGGTTAGATGCTTACCATTTCTTACTAAGATCAAGTGACTTGGTTTAGAGCAGAGGTTGCGGGACACGGCGTTGAAAGAGGAGGTGAAGCTGCAAAATACAAACTCTACAACTATTCCCACTTTGTTGAGTTTGTCTAGTTCTTTGTCAAGGTAGGTTCGTGATAAAACTTAGAAATATTTTGGACTGTGGTCCTGTATGTCTGTATTTTGATTGAAGATTAATTACATGTTTTGAAGATGTACATAAGGTTCTATTTTCTTTATAGTTTAAAGTTTTATTTGTCAAGAGTATCTGGTGAAAAATCTACCCAATTGGAGTCTAAACTTTCTTTAATTTAAAATCAGGACATAACTGAATCCCTGAAGAGCTTTTCGTGGTTTATCATGGGTTGAATGACGCTGGATTTTCTTGAAATCTGAATTTTACCTAAATTTCTGATTAAGTTCATGCTCTGCATTGATTCTGCCAAGTATTTTTGTTTCTCATATCCTTAATTGCTAACAGTCTTATTGTTGAACCTTAGTCTTTGTTCAGGGGCTGAGTATCTATTGCACGTAGTTTATGAAGCAATTCCGAGAGCATACTTTGAGAAGTGTTCTTCTATTCCTGCTGCTGAAGTGACTTCTCATATGCTTGACATTCTTTACCGAAAGCTCGATGAAGTGTGTCTTGTAAAAGGTGGTCAGGTTGTGTGCTACTTTTGTTACACCTGCATGTTATTGATGCTTGTTCTACATTTATTCAGTAGATGAAATGTTTTTATGTTTACATTAGGAGGAAGCTTATCAAATGATGCTTCAAATTTTTGTTGGAAGTCTTTTGCCATACATTGAGGGTTTAGATTCCTGGCTTTTTGATGGATCACTTGATGATCCTTGCGAAGAGGTGACTTCAACGATATTTATTTATTATCCTATTATTCCTTCTTCTTTAGTACCTGATTGAATATACTCCAAACACTGCTGATGGGCTTTTTTTTCTTCCCAGATGTTTTTTTATGCAAACCAAGCTATTTCAGTTGACGAGGCTGAATATTGGGAGAAGAGTTTTTTCTTTAGGTTAGCACAGTTTGGAAAGCTAGATTCTGAATTCTTCTCAGCAAATAAAAAAGAAACAAATCAAAAGGATATTGTTAATTTATCTAATTTGACAAAGGAAAAAGATCGAGGTGCCATTGATTCTCTCGCATGTCCTCTTTTTGTTAAGGATTTTGCCAAGTCTGTGGTTTCTGCTGGGAAATCATTACAGCTAATTCGTCATATCCATGTGTCCTCTGTAACATCTGGAAGAAAAAATGATCGTTTGATTAATAATTTTGAAAGCTCAGATGGGAGTGCCAATCATAGGTTAAACATGGGAGGGTTAACCTTATCTGAGGTCTTTTGTGTGTCTGTTGCTGGTCTAGTAGGCTATGGTGATCACCTCTCAAGGTACTTTTGGCAAGATGAACATTGCCCAGGGATTCATTCCTTCAAACAAAAAATGCCAGGTGGTAATGCTGATCAGATGTTAAATTTGACTTGTAGTTTGAAGAACTTACATGGATATATGGATGGATTATTGTTAAAAGGACATGAAAACATTAAGTCTGTGAAAACAGATGCAAGTGAGTTCCATTACTCAGAATCAGGAGATTTAGCTGTTAATGCTGATAAAGAATCACCTTTTATAAGATCATTCTGCCATGAAAATCCTGTTCTTACTGTGTGCCAAACCATCCTTAAAGTGAATAAGGATGCATGGAGAACATTGAACATATCTAGTGGTTTTGATTTACCTCCATTAAATGATGAGGCTCTGCGAAAGACAATATTTAGTGGCGAAACTTCTCAATATTCTGCGAGAGATGGGACAAATTTTGCTTTTGGTTTCCAGTATGATGAATCTCAATACCAGCGTACAAAAAATGAAGAGAAGTTGCTTGACACGTTGTTTCCCTTTCCCACTCTTCTTCCTTCATTTCAGGTGAGAATGTTCAATGCCCGATATTTTCTTATCGCTTTTTTTTTAGTTGTAGTTTTATCCATATCTTGTTCTCAAACAGGATGATCTGCACATGTCGGAGCTTTTACCTCGACAGAAAAATAGCACTCTTTCGTCGAAAATTCTGAACTTGATTCAAAATTTTGAGCCTAAAAATATGCCACTTCCATTGGTAATTTTGCAGGAATGTCTTGTTGTTTATGTAAAGAAGCAGGTATGGAATTGTAAATCAGTATTTATTTACCCATTGTACCTCAATAATTGCCTAGTTATTTTTATAGGTAGATCGTGTTGGCAAGTTCGTATTATCAAAGTTGATGAATGAATGGAGATTGATGGATGAGCTAGCAGTATTGCGCTCCATTTACTTATTAGGATCAGGTATTCTAATGTCTACCTTAATCATTTTATTTTGATTGAAGTGATTTCTTTTATCAACTTTTTTGAAAATGTTTTTTTTTGTGTCATATTAGGTGATCTGCTGCATCACTTCTTGATAGCGATATTCAACAAGCTTGATATAGGAGAAACTTGGGTTGATGACTTTGAGTTAAATACTATATTACAGGTTCTCCTGATATTCCTTGATAACACATGATTTTTCTGGCAATTTTGCTTAACAAATTTACAAAAATAGATTCACACCAACACATATTACATTAATACACATAAAATACAATATTTTGCATAAATTTGAGGTCATGCTAGCCCTCATTCGTTGATATTCAAAGCTTTGCATTCCTCCCCATCTCTTCCAGCATTCCTTCTGAGAGAGTTTTTAATTAATAACTCTCTTTCATCTATTATATATATTCAAACTCGAAACTACTTTCATTTAAAACAAAAACTACATAAAACTACCCATAAGTATTTGGGGTATAATTGTAATATTAGTGGAGTGGTTAGTAGTAGTTAATAATAGAAGTTGGTGGAAATTAATAGTAGTTAGTGTGAGGTAGTTAATGGAGATTAATTGTAGCTAAGGAAGGTTAACTACTAGTGGGGTTATAAGTAGGAGGGGATAGAAGAAGATATCATTGAGTAATGATCAATTGTGTAGGTCAGAGAGCCCTCAAAATCTCTCAAATTTGGAGGTTTAGGGACCCTCAAAGGTTTCCTAGTGTACGTTTCTTACGTTTTAGTATTGCATAATTGAGTATTTTTTTAAAATACTTTTAAAATATATTATTTTCATTCTTAACATTTTCCTCGTGGGACTCTTTTACATAATTGTTGTTTCAGGAATCTATTCGGAGCTCTGCTGATGCTATGCCACTGAGTGCTCCAGATTCTTTGGTAGTGTCTATAACAAAAAATACTGGTCTTGATGGTGAAGGACAACCCTCTTCAGAAAAAACTGTCCAAACTCCTAAAATTCATGGGCATGGATTCGGAATGGAAGAGCTTGATACACTTAAATTCACGTACAAGGTTTATCTTGTTATGAATGGATCTTTCTAGGCTTCTCTCGCCTTCCTTAATAATGTGAACTTGTGTTAAACACTACAGGTTTCTTGGCCGCTTGAAATAATTGCAAATACCGAGGCAATCAAGAAATATAACCTGGTTAGTTATTTTTGTAATAACTAGGTTTTGGAAAAAAAAAATTTCAAGGTTTATGTGGATTTTCCCATTATAATTTGTGGGTTGTGATTTTTTAAATTTGAGTCCATTCTTCTGTAAATAAGATTAACCAGAACGAATAGGATTTATTACTTTGTTAAATTAAAATTATTCTCATTAACTCTTCTACTTTCAGTTTCATCAAGCTCAAAGAACCTTTGATTTACCTTTGTAGGTGATGAACTTCTTGTTGAAAGTCAAGCGTGCAAAATTTGTTCTAGACAAAGCAAGACGATGGCTGTGGAAGGTTCCATTACCATAACTTATGTTCTTGTTTTAATTATTTATTACTAATTAAACTTCTTTTTTTCGTTTGATTAATTACTTGCAGGAGAGAAAATTGACAAAAAATTATATGAAACGTCACTGGCTATTGCTGCAAAAACTGCTCCACTTTGTGGATGCATTTCACCAATATGTGATGGATAGGGTAAGAAATTTCGTTATATGTGCGCAAATATGTCAGAATAGATGTAAAATTGTTCTGACATACAATACACTCATTATTTTCTTAGACAAAAAAGATGACATGTTAGGAGATGTGGGGCTGGGATTCTATGTACACATATTTGTTGATTATCTTGTAATTAGTATGTTTTTTAACAATTATATTATGTGGTCTTTTCCTATATTACAATACCTATTTGCTTTCATGAAGTCCAAACATGCTAAAGAATTAGAAGTAAGAGTGGCAATCGGATCAGATTATCCCGCAAAACCATTCTAAACTGATTATTTGGGTTGAGTCAGATAATTTTTAATTTTAAAAAAAATCGATATGAATCTAAACAAAAATTAACATAGGTCGGATTTGAATCGAATATAATATACGATCAGATCGAGTTTGAATTCAATTTTACACAAACTCAAGAGTCGAATCGCGTCCGTTACACTATCAAATCTAAAATTGATGAAGAAATGATTTAATTATAGTTGATTTAAGTCAAAACAAACCAGAAATTTTGTATTGGATCTAGTTCGGATCAAATATACAATCGAATCAAATTCCAATCAAATTTTATAAAACTGAAGATATCATATCAAATTCATTTTCTATCAAAATCCGACCCGAACCCACAGGTCCCATCCCTAACTAGAAGCAAATTTTTAGAAATTTTTTGTTAACTTTATGATTGCAAGACATAAATTCCTGACATGGATTTGTGCAGGTATATCACAGTGCATGGCTTGAACTCTGTGAAGGTATGATTGTGGCTCAATCTTTGGATGAAGTCATAGAAGTGCACGAGGCCTACTTATTATCAATTCAGAGACAGTGCTTTGTGGTTCCAGATAAGCTGGTCAGTGGTTCTCATCCTTCCTTGATAACCGATTTATAATCTTTATTCGGGTTGTAAGTATTTAGTTTATTGCACATGCATCAGTGGGCCCTGATTGCAAGCCGAATCAACACCATTCTCGGCCTAGCCTTGGACTTCCATTTCATACTGCAGACTCAAAACAGTGTAGTAGTAGTTTCATCGGTCAAGGCCAGATGTGAAAGTGAAGTCAAACGAATAGAGAAACAGTTTGATGATTGTATTGCTCTCCTCCTCAGAGTAAGTTTTTTTCTGATTGTCAACAATTTTTTGGAGTTGTGATTCACATAGCTTAACCTCAATTTCTGATTGGCTATTGCTTTATGAAAAAAATGGTCAAAAAAGGTAAAGATGGATTCGTATACAAAACGGATTTAGGATGGGAAGCAAGTTTAGATATAAATAAATAAGAGTGAATTTCATTGGACACCTTGAACGTTTAAGATAGTTTTATTAAACACCTTGAATGAATTTTTCTGCAACCAACACCTCAAACATTTTCAATTTGTTATGCAACACCCCTTGACATTAATTTTTTTTACTGCCAAGTTATCGCTCGATAGCCGTCTTCAGCCGTAGTCTTTCTTGGTTGCTTGCCAACTTAGTCTCTTAGTAATTACAATTTCTATCTTCAAGTTTGTCAATTGAGATTTCAAGTTCAAGTGTACATATTAAATATGAGCAAATTATCTTATTGTTAAAGAATGTAAATTGAAGAGGGAATGCGAGCCATAAACATCGATAGATTGACATAAAAAAATTTAGCGTAAAAAGTGCTATATAGGTTTGCAGTGATAGTTGTAAAGAACAATCGTTCAAGGTGTCTGATAAAATCACTCTAAATGTTCAGAGTGTCTAGTAAAATTAATTAATATCTATAAAGTGAGGAAATAGAACAAATTAATGTGGTTTAATGTAAGTGAACTGACAATGGTGCTGATTTGTGTGTGCCTTGTTGGTTCCCAGGTGCTGTCGTTCAAGCTCAATGTTGGAAACTTTCCTCATCTTGCCGATTTGGTGACGAGAATCAACTACAATTATTTCTACATGTCGCAAAGCGGAACCTTGAAGACTGCCCCGAGCTCGGTTGCTTCGTCGGCAAGGCCCGGAAAGAAGCCATATGTTGGTCGGAGAGGCTAGTCGGCGAGATTCGAGTTGATCGGTGATGATGTATAGCGCGGTTGTGAAGAGTTAGGAGTGTGTTTGATGGTGAAAATGGTTGAAAGATGTATGATATTGAATCCAAAATGGGAGTATGATTAGGACGTTTCTTGCAGGAAAATTAGTCTTTTATTTGTCATGTGTATTTTATTCAAGGTTTAAAATTACTTATTTTTATTTGCTTAAAGGAAATAGTTATTTAATTATTAATTTAATTAGACTAATTAATATGGACGGAGAAAACAAGACATGTGTAGGCTACTGGTATATCTGTACAGGGTAAAAACCCTTTAAAGTTTTGGTAATTTTAATAAATAAAATTTAAATTTTTTAAGAAAAATTCATCTAATATTACCACTTTAAAGTTGAAAATTAATTTTAAAAAGTCTAAATAAATATTTTTTTGTAAGTATATTATTTTTCAATTTTAAAGTAAAATATTAAAAGAATTTATACTAAAAGTTTTAGAATTCACCGTGTATGAAAATTCAGAATATATATATTTTTAAATAGGATAGATATGTATTAAAAATTTAAAGTTATTCTGATAATATATGCTTAAAAAAATTAATAAATTTTAAAATAATTAAAATATATTGGTTTTTCTACGCCAGCGAATGCGCAGGGATGGACAAAACTGGAGCAGAACAGCAAAATCCTAATAAAGTCCGATCTAAATCATACAATTTGATATAAATCTGCCTAATTACCTAAAATCCGACCAAAATATAATAAAATTATATATTTCTTATTATATTTTAATTTTTTAAAATATAAAATAAAACCAAGTTAAAACTAAAATAAAATTGGAATCGTTGGTTCTTATTATGATTCAAAAAATTTAGAACTGTGAATTTCAGTTCTAGTTTTATTTTGAGATAAAACCGGACCAGATCAACCTGTACTCACTCTTATGAATGCGGATGACTACATTGATCCGGGCAATGTGGGAGGAGATAATTTGACTTTTTGGAAGTTTGTGATTTTTTTTATATATTTTAGTATAATTTAGGAATTTATTTGATTTTGAAGCTAATGTTTTTTGAAGGTGGGCCGGGCTTGACAAAGGCCATTTCTCCTTTTTCTTTGGCAGCCTGGTCTATTTAAAACGGGCTCCATTCCCGCCCTTTTCTTCTTCTTCAGGGTAGCTCTGAAATTTTTCGTTAGAAGCGACGATGGATGATGCGAGAATCCTCAGAATCGCCGTGTTGCTCCGACGAGGTCTTCCTCTCACTGGTGCAATCTATTCCCGTTGCTCTTCTGGAAGCCGTCCAGTCTCTTCTATTGAATCTCCATTAAATGCAACTCCGTCTTTCCCAGACGGTTCAGATTCTGACCTCAATTTTCTTACTCCTCTCATTGATCCCGCCATCATCGTCGGAATCCTTACCCTACCGGAGGTCGTCACATGTGCCCCAGCTTCAAACCCTAAAGTTCAACGTCATTGCAAGAGTTGCTTCCAGTTTACTGATGGCCCCGCTGTGGTTTGCTGTGACATTGTCGACCTTGATCTACGGATGATTGGAAAAGAAATCCGCGTTCATTGCTGGAACTTCATTCCCTTGAGAGATGGCGCCGGGCTCTTGGAAATTATCAAATGGAGTTTTCCAGATTCGAGCCTTGGCCATTCTAGCTCTTCGAGTACTGATTCATTTCCGCTTAATTTAGGTTCTTCATCTATTTTAAAGGATCATTCTAATGCTCGTTGCTCTTTTTTCGGCGTCTTGGACTCAATTAGTCCTCTTTCGACTGTCCCTTGTACATTCGTCCGCTCGTCGACTGATAAGAACGCCCGTTCTTCTAGCGGTTCGGAAAGGCTTCGTGGTTTTTTGGTGCAAATTTTAGTTTGTAAATGTGGAGTCTGTACTTCTAAAAAGTCCGCGGTTATTCTACATCATTTAAATGGGGAGCACGATACTCATTCGTTTGTCACGCCTGAGTTTGTGTATTTTCATGGGTTTGCATCTTCTTGGCATCCGGTAATTGCTAAACTGATAGGGAGATTTGCTAGGTTTTCTGGCTTTCAAAGGAAGAAGGTCTTTACTAGTGAGAAAGAGTCTAGTTTGATGTACGTGACTTCGGAGGAATCTATTATATCATTGTCTAGCTTATCTAAGAAACAGCTAGACTGTAGAAAAGAAATCATTAGAGGAAATGGAGAATGTCTTTCGTATTGTGGCATTATCAAGGGAGTGTACATGCAGGGAATGATTGTCGAGCTCGATGATGGAGTTTGTCTTTTGTTAACTGATCAATCACTTGCTCCATCACATAGTCTACGAGTGGGCTGTATTGTAAGTAATATATCTTGATGAACATGTTCAATTTTTTTTGGAGATTTTATGTAAAGAGCGTATCTTTATGTTATTGTATTTCATTCTGGTCTTCTTTTCCATCCTTCCTCTGTAGATATCTGTAAAAAATGTTCATTTTGTAAATCCACAATTTCCTTGGGGAAAAGTTCTTGTGCTGGGGGCCTGCGTCAAGACTAGCATTTCTGTAAAGTCGTTTTCACCATTGGAAACTAGGTGAGTGGCTTAATCTATTTCCTTCAGCGGCTGGTGATTTCATGTTCTTTAAAGTGTAAGCAAGCAGGAGTTTTGTCAAAACAGTTTCACTAAACTGTCCCAAGTGCTTCTTTTTGGTTTTCTTCTCTTCTGTTTCATTTTGCCTCTTAAGTATTGTCTTTATGTTCGTTGTCCACAATATTTTCTTTTCTTAGAATTATGTACATATATATATATATATTGAATTTGAATAATATCACTAAAATATACTTGTTGTATGCTGCAGATGTCATGTCAAATCACTGTCCACAAGCATGTTAGGAAATTTTATTGGATCCTTACCCTTTTCTGAAAGATTATGGTAGAAATTTGTTTGGTGTATTTCAACGTTGTTTGATCTGTCAAGTTTTGGTTCTAAATCATGTTTTAATGATGAGAAGTTATTAACTATAACTTGATGTTTGTAGGGCGTTATTCTTAGTTTCATCCTTTCGCAAAATGTTTGCTGGTATTTTATCTGAGAAGGAGATTTTGGGGTCAAAGCATGTGAGTTTTCTGTATTGAAACTCTCTTGTGCTCGATCCTCTCGTTCTGCATTTTTGGCCCTGTTTTGTTTATTTACCTCTTTGATAAACTGTTTTAATGGTGACAAGGTGTTTTCAGAAGGAAGGACTGGTTCAAATTTATGCTAGTTCGCATGTACCCTTTTCTGTTATGCATTCTCAGGTAAGAAAGAATGGTAGGTCACGTATATTCTCACACTCTTACACTACATTTTCTCTCTCCACTTTAATTGGCAGCATGGCGTGTTGATGGAATTTAATAAGCACCAGTCATGTCTATGTGTTCGGGAAACTTGTGACTCGGTTCTTAAATCTGTAAGTTGAGGATCATTAATTATTGTTTTTTTAATTCTTAGCCTGTCCATCCTGTTTGTCTTTTCACTGGGGACTTTATATATTTTGTTTTTAAATGTACGTAAACACATTTATTCTCTCGTCTCAGGTGATACCTGTTTCTAGCTTCATTTCTTTTTGTGAGATTAAATGGAGAGGAGAAACAGAATTAAAATATGGCAGCGGAAGTGAGAGTGAGTACAATCAGACAATCAGGAAAACCTATCAAAGTGAAGATTTAGGCTTTTCCTTGGTCGGTTTATTGAAGGTCAGCAACTTTCCTTTGTGTTTATTTTTCCATTTTTGTCATTATATATTAGAAAGGATTAATAAAACTACTCATGGTACATTTTTTGCAAATGTTAACACATAAATACAATGAAAATATGTTGTGGCTCTTGCGGCAACTCTTTATGGTTATTGATTTGGAATTCAATCTAGTTTTGACCCCCTTCCAGATATTCTTTTGTTGCACCTCTTTAGGAATGTACATTTCTCTTAAATATCTACGCAGATCAGTTGGCTGAAAAAAATAATTGATAGCTGATTTTAACCAAGATCTGATCACCTAGGTTTCTCCATATTCTGGAAGATTGCAGTTGGTTGATGCAACTGGAGGTATTGATATTCTTATCCCTGACCTTCCGTCAAATTTGAATGTCAACAGCATCTTTGAGGTCATAATCTGTACTATCTTCATTTGAATTGGTACATTTTTGTACAGAAACTTTATTTCATTTGCCAAAAGAATTTTATTTTTGCTCGTTTCGTAGGTTACCAAATATAGTCTTGTCATTGAAGGCATACCACAAGTGGTGGAGGGTTCAGGATTGGTTGACGTTAAGTTATTCTCATGCAGAAATCTATTCCATAGTTTCTCATCAGTAAAAAATCTCTCGGTAACAGTTTATGCTCACTTTCATTATAAAGACACAACGCACAGAAGTTTGCCCTTATATTTGGGTGTTCAATGGAAGGATGAAATTATTATACCTGAAAGAGGAAGATATCTTCTTCTTCAGATAAAACATAAATTTCCCCCTGCACAAAATGTATGTCCTACTGGCTATTGTTATTTTGAACTATATTTGAAATGAATAATTTAACGGAGAAAGCGAGAATACAGAGTTGCAAATGGATAGTGAACAAATTATTTATAACATTTTACAAATTTTTGCAGTTTCAAGGTAGTTTGGTGAAATCAGTCAACTCAAGCTTGTTTATTGAAGCGGTAATATTTTCTTGGAATTTAATTCTTGGAAAAGATGATTTAACTGACTCTTCAATGGAGCAGCTCGAAAATCCTATCACCAAAAATTGTGAGGACAATACTAACAAGAGATGCAAATTTGCAAGCAATGGAAATAGTTCAGAATCAACGAATTGTTTTGGTGATTATGGCTGTGGATTTGATGGATCTAGGAAATGTCAAAAATTCTGCAAAATGAATAATCATAAAATATGTTGCTTTGCCACAGTTAGGGGTTCTAATGGAAATCAGGGTATCTCAGGTTTCTTAATTAACAAAGTAGATAACATAAGTACTTCTCGGTGCAGGCCAAGTGCTAAAAGGGTGCTGCTAGAGTTCAAGGCTGATAGTTTTTTCATTTACCAGGTTTGTTTTTCATCTTTTATTTTTTTTCTTATTAAAAAATAATATATTTCTCCTACAAGTATAATACAACATCAATTGTTGTTCCCGAAATGCAGTCCGTACAGATTGGCAATCATTACATGTTGAAGTATCATAAAGAAAATTCTTTGTCTAACTTAAAAGACTCTGCACGTGGCAGCAGTCTGACGTTTCTTATGAGTTCCCACATGCATTTATGGGAAATTTTATTCATAACCGATTGGGATCTCCATATTAGTGTACCAATCCAGTCCACTTGGAACGATATCTCTTTTGGCAGCACTGAAGTTTCATCAAAAGTTGAGATGAGATTATGCCCAAGACCTTCAGTTGTTTGTCTACATTTTTCTGCCAATGTAAGAAGCCTCTTTGACACAATAATTCAGAATCTAGATGAAACATCAAAGAGAGATTTAAGGTATAGAGAGTTTAACTATGATTCTCAATGCTATGCGTCTGGGTGCCTATTTCCTGAGGGAAACCTAATCTCACTTGATGGTGACGTAGTTGCAGTACATAATGTGGGCTTTAGTAACACAAATGCAGATTTAAATTGCCCAGACCTTATTGATGGAAAGTTGACCAAATTCTTTCAACAGTTCAGATGCAATTCTTGCATTCATCTTTCAGTTGACAATCGCATTGTAATTTTCAGCTCAAAACTGGTGACTTTGTTCATAGCTATACTCATTTCTTTTTTACTTTACACAGTAGAATGCCACTACATCTTAGTATTGGATTTCAGGTAAGGATTATTGGTTCAAGATACTTCTTTCCTATTGGTTTCAGACCTGGCATAAGTGCATCATTCCATAGAATTCTGGATCTCAGGTATGCTGTCATCTTGCTTGGTAGTTGCTGGAAAGTTTTTTTCTTTTTCAGCATGTTTCCCATTTTAATATTTCTGTTATTACCATTAACATTTAATTTCAATGTTCTGTAGCTGTTGATTTCTTGACAATTCTTCTTTGTTCACTCTGTGGTTAATTTATAGTATTGGCTATTTAGTTCATCTTATTTTCCGAGGCGTTGGAAATGATTGGAAGATTTTAACTTTTGTCACAATGGAGGTGATATAATATTATCCCTATTAATTGGTACTTGAGTTGACCTTGAAGTTGCATAGAAATAAGTACATGCTTACGATGACATATAATCAGTTCAGATTTTTCAGGTCATAGCTCTTGATGAACATATCTATTTGAAACTCTTTTTGTTAACAGGGCGGAAAAAATTCTGCTGTTGATTCCAGTATCCTATATTGTAATCAATCATGACACCATTTCTTATGAGCCAGACATAGATATTAGAGCATCCAACAAGGCTGACGATGTTTTCAAAGAAGCTAATGACCCACNCTTGATGAACATATCTATTTGAAACTCTTTTTGTTAACAGGGCGGAAAAAATTCTGCTGTTGACTCCAGTATCGTATATTGTAATCAA
Source organism: Begonia fuchsioides (assembly GCA_003255005.1). Classification (NCBI taxonomy): domain Eukaryota; kingdom Viridiplantae; phylum Streptophyta; class Magnoliopsida; order Cucurbitales; family Begoniaceae; genus Begonia; species Begonia fuchsioides. The sequence goes on along the minus strand of QAOC01012645.1, from coordinate 92,342 downwards.
TCATGACACCATTTCTTATGAGCCAGACATAGATATTAGAGCATCCAACAAGGCAGACGATGTTTTCAAAGAAGCTAATAACCCACCCTACGACAAAATTGAATCTGATACGAGCAATAAATTTGGCCCAGTTTCTTTGGGACTATTATCTGAATTGTTTTGTTGTTCAAATGGAAACTTCCAACCAATTAAACTTAATTGCAGGGTAAGGCTTGACAATTTTTTATGCTTTATTCTACTTTCTTTCGTAAAATTGACCAAAGTTGCCTACTTTACTTTGCACATCACATGCTGTTGTAGTTAACTGATTGAGTATTGTTATAGGTTGTTGCTGTCGGTGTCTTGCTATTGGAGAAAAAAAGGAATTATCTCATTCATCCAAATGCAAGAATTTCTGCCGAGCCTGCTTTTCACATTCCTCTTGCTGCTTTCATATTGGGTATGTTTTATACACTACTTAATTAGTTAATTGTTCATTTTCTGATTAACTGATGAAATCCACTGATTCATCATGCTTTTTCCTATATTGGCAAAATTCTCAAAATTCTAGTTGCCTCTAGGGGTGGGCACGGGTCGGGTTGGTTTTCGGCCCGATTTGACATGATTTTTTTTGGGTTTCAGTTTCTGGATGAGGCCCGAAAACCGACCCGAACCAGCACCCACAATTTTTTAACCGAACTAAAAAATTCGGTCATTTTTTTTCGGGTTTTCAATTTTTAAATTTAAAAAGTAAAAATCAGAAAAAAAATATTTTGTTAATGAAAAAACATTTTATTAATTAAAATTCAATTTTTAATTGAAAAAATTTCTAAAAATAATTTTTTTATTTTTTGGGGTTTTCAGTTTGGTGTTCGGGTTGACCAAAAAACCCAAACACCAAATCATGGAAAAGTGACCGACCAAAACAAATAATAGCAAAAAATTACAAAACACCTACCCGATATGACCCGAATTCTATAGTTACCCTTGTAATTCTTAGTCCTAGTTGCCCCGATTTCTATGGTTACCCTTGGAATTCTCAGTCCTAGTTGCCCCCGATTTCTATGGTTACCCTTGGAATTCCTTTGTTTTTTTAATGTCTCTAGTTCCACCTCTAGATGATGGATCATCCACGTGCTGTTGCTGGAGCAGAGGTGAAACGGCCGAAACATTACTAAGGCTGCATGAACTCCTCCCAAGCAGAACTTTTGGAAGTGGTGGTAGGGTCCTTGATAAGGTTGAAATGGGTCACAAATCAACAGTCAATGATCTTATTGTCAAAGTATTAAGAAACCATGATAGAATTGTTGTTAAAAGATTTGGATCGATGTTAGGCTCAACCGATCAAGATATTGATGTCGGTATCAGTTCAGATTCTGCTCTTAGCATTGCAGATGAAAGCCTCGTCAAGTTCATTATCTTAAACGTCTGCCACGGCCCCATCCGGGTGAGTTTTTATTTTCCTTCAAATGTTAAACCAATAGCAAGCATAATCAAATCAACTTGCTGCATAAAAATTATTCCTTGTGATAGAAAATATCATTTTGCATCTTAAATTATAAGGTTAACTGCAATAAATACTTTATATTTTAAAAGTCGTTAATCAATATCTTTAATTTTAGCATAATTGCCATCATGTTTTTTTTCTAGCTTAGATGTTTGTCAATTTTGTCAGTTATTCTCACTAATATGGTTAATTTAACGATTCGTCAAGAAATAAAATAAGATGCAATAATAAATTTATACTTTTATTTAATCCATACAACTTTATAAATATTAATAATTTTCATCAATTTATAATATTTTAAACTTTTATTACTATTATTTACTAGTAAAATGTATTAACTAAATAGAAAAACATTGTTCAAATTAGCTAAAAACATTATCAGAGAGAGTATTTTGATAAAATTTGAAGTGTTCATTGACTATATTTAAAACATATACCTTGATGGCAGCTAAGTAAGCACGAATTGTTTGGATCTTTAATGTACTTGTTTCCCGTGATCTTATCCTTTGTTGAAACACTATTGCTTATTCAACCTTGCAGACTGTGCTTGGCACTCGGATGGACAGTATTGCCGCGACAAGTTTGATCGAAGAACACAACATTCAAATGGAGACGACTTGGCCTTTGCCGTGCATTTGGGCCACAGAAGTCAGTTGCACCAATACTCTTGCTGAAGCTAGAAATATCATGGTTGAGTTGACCGATAAGTCCACCTACCCAATGCAAGTATAGTTTCGAATCATCGGTGGCCTCAAAATCTGTCCCAAACCTGACCCGACCCGTATAGCTCATGACCCACGGGTTGCTTCCGAGATATTGGCAACGACTGCGTTAATGGCCCGCGAAGTTTTGTCAAGAGATGGGTCATGTGTCGGGTCAGAAGCTGCATAGACTTGGTTAATAAAAACCTTGATTTTCGGAATATGTCGTCATTATGAACTCCCTTACCTCCCTCGATATAACATCTCTCATTGCATCCAGAACCCCGCCGGAATTTTATCCGGCTGTCTCACCCCGGCTAGCCCCGGCGGTGCCAGAGTCAAAGCAGTGAATGGGTCGTCGCCGGTTCTGCGTAAAATCAACGTGGAACCGGAAGATGAAGGCGCAGTGAATAGTGATTATAACGCTGGTCGGGCGTATCGGTTCCGTATTCGTCTGCCTCCTGGCCCGTCTCTTCAACGTGGAGTTCCAGTGATTCTTAATGGCGTTGTCGGTTCGGCCCAGAAGTAATCGGGCTATGGTGGCCCATTTGTTACCGTCCTGCTTCTGAGCTGCTAAGATTGTGTCGTCCTCGGCCGACGAAAACGAGCGGTGCTCCACGGCCGGGCAAAGCTGGTTGCACCACCGGAGCCTGCAAGACTTGCCGGACCGACCGGGTGCGTAACTGCTAATCAAGGACCAGTTTCTGGGACCGTGTCGTTGGACGAGTCGGGTCAAAATCTGGTCCTCTTCGGCACTCCATGGCCCTTTGGCTCTATTCTCTTTTCCGCCAGGATTCTTCTTGTCTGAGCCTTGGGTGATGGAGAGGAGTTAGAGGAAGAAGAATCTGAGGAATTCGAAGAAGCTCCCATGATCGAAGAAAACAGAAGTATCGAGGAACACATCTTTCTTTCTCTTTAAATACACACGCCCGGAGAGAGAGAGAGAGAGAGAGAGAGTTTCCAGGAAAGTAGATTCTTCAAGTTAGGTGGGTGCTCCACGCCTCCATTTTTATATCAGGACTCCTATCCGCGAGCCAGAGTTTGTCTAAGAACGACCTTCTCGACAACGCTGTCCGTCCTCGACCACTGCTTGTTGGGGGTCGTTCGTCGTATTCGAAAACACAATCTCAGAATCACGTAAAGCATGATCATAAAAATGGACAAGGTGCCTCCTGAATCGAAGTAAATAGACAGAAGCGGTACTCGAAGAATGCGGATGGCGCAGATCATGGATCAGACCAAGACAGGGAAGACCGAGCTGTTTCGCACCAGACAAGACAACCATCTGTTTTCTTCGACCAGAACCGGAACCGGAACGGCAGGTGAGTCCTACCTCTTTCTTTGACTATTTTTGCGCATAAACCAGTACAGTTCCGACCCTCCAGAAACCAACTTCGACGTCCTCCACGTAGGACGAGGCCCATTTCCAGCCTGTATCGATTCTCCAGTTGAATATTCAACTTTGGCAAAGAGAGACGGGCTTCGAGCACAAGCTCGCGCTCGTGAGCCACGCCTGGTCCAATCAGACATCGCCGGCCCACTTGGGTTCACCAGCATCACCGTGAACGGAAACAGCTGGCAGGTAAGTCTATCGAGGTCGCCGACCTGCCGGATCGCTGCTGTTTGACTTCGGAGATCTGGGACCCACGTGTCTGCATGAAAAATGACTGTTGGTCGGCTTGGGCCCATTGCAAGGCTAATAACCAGGCCCAGTGACACAACATTGAGGTATCCAGCCCATTGGGCCCGAGGCGGTGGAAGACGACTCGTTGGAAGCTGAAACTACATATAGTCTCACAGACGCATTTGATGGTTGAAGGACAGCTTCTTGTTCTTGGAGTGTGGTACAAGCAGCGTTGGGAGCTTCAGGATTTCGATTGGCTGAGCAGAATTTGTTGGCCGGAATGTCAGGAATCGAGCGGTTACAGCGGATTTTCGCCGGCGCCGGAGGAGGTTTGGGACAACCGCCTCCAGATTCTCCTACGCTTGATACTTCCGAGCAGATCTACATTTCCTCCCTTGCTCTCCTTAAGATGCTCAAACACGGTACTTTATTCGCTCATGAAATCACTCTTCCACAATCTCTTCCATGATTCCGAGCTTCGATGTGGGGGGTTTTTGGGGGGGCAAGTATCGGGTTTCGGTTTTATTTTTCGAATCTTTTGGTTGATTTTCTTTTTATTGCCTTTTTTTATGATTGTGAGGATTGAACGCTGAGATCTTTTATTTTATTCGAACTCATTGTGATTGATAGGAAGAGCCGGAGTTCCGATGGAGGTTATGGGCTTGATGTTGGGAGAGTTTGTGGATGAGTACACGGTACGTGTTGTAGACGTCTTTGCTATGCCGCAGAGTGGTACAGGCGTTAGTGTTGAAGCTGTTGATCACGTATTTCAGACCAACATGCTTGATATGCTTAAACAGACTGGAAGGTGTTTCTTTGTTTATCTTGAAATATTTCTGATGCAGTTCTCTTCTAATTTGATAGCTATGATGTTGTTAAACGTCTATGCATAGTGTTTTCTTTCTTAATTCCAATCACCGGCACCACTCACATTAAACTTATTTCTTTTTTTTCCCTTTATGATTGACAAATTGACCACTCATTCTTTATCTGTTTCGTATATCATTTTAGGTTCAAGGATCCATGCCTGCTGCATATTTTATTGGTTTTTAATGTTTTTGAGAAGTTCGGAGCTTTGATTTACTCGAAAAACGAAAATACAATTCATTGTTGTATAGATGTGACATTGCAGTTCTTACTTTAATGTCTACCCTCAGTGTTTATAAGAAAATCTTATTTCATATTTCACAGGCCTGAGATGGTTGTTGGATGGTATCATTCTCATCCTGGATTCGGATGTTGGCTTTCTGGTGTTGACATCAATACACAGCAGGTTTGATACACTTTGTTTCTTTTTTTTTTTTCTGCATTGATATCTTCTCCCATGATATCTATGTTTTCTCATTTTGTCATTGTACATTCCCCTTTTTTCTTGGCCTACCTTGATGTAAGCACATAAAAATCTTTGTGTTTTAGGCATAATCTGTTTAACTATTTTTCAGTCTCCTGCTATTGATATGTGTACATTGATATTTCATTTTTTTCACTTGCTTTTCTCGTAAACCTAACTTTTGCCTGTAGCCAACAGTTCTAGAAATGGGTTCTATTGACGTTATTAAACTTGCTGTATACTAGTTAGTAAAAATTGGGTGGGATAATGTTGATTTTTGAACTGGTAAAACCGGATGTGGAAATTTGTGACTGCATTTAGTTTGCTTCAGGTAACTCGTTATAATTAAGTTCATAGTTAGGTATAATAGGGATGCTTGGACAAGTGGCTCTAAATTAAGAATCAGATGCATGACTTCTCCCTTCTTTTTTATCTGTAGAGTTTTGAAGCATTGAATCAGCGAGCTGTTGCCGTGGTGGTGGATCCGATTCAGAGTGTTAAGGGGAAGGTGGTGATTGATGCCTTTCGTTTGATTAATCCTCAAACAATGATGCTTGGCCAAGAACCAAGGCAAACTACCTCCAATCTAGGGCATCTTAACAAGCCATCTATTCAAGTGAGTGATGCCAGGATATATGGTTGAAGTGCTGCTAAGCTTTTTGTTGACTCCCTTTTCTTGATTCTTACAGGCATTAATTCATGGATTGAACAGACATTATTACTCAATAGCAATTAACTACAGAAAGAATGAGCTCGAGGAGAAGATGCTGCTTAATCTTCATAAAAAGAAGTGGACCGATGGCCTGACACTTAGGCGATTTGATGTGCATTCTAGAACAAATGAACAAACTGTTCAAGTAAGCTGAAAATTTTACTCTTGAAACCTTCTGTATTGGAGTGATATGCATGATTATTTTATATTTTATCTTGGGTAAATACTAATTTATATCATAAATTATGAGTAAATTGCAATAGATTTCTCGTATTTTAATCATGGCATTTAGCATAATTGCAATGGATACTCAATCATCACTTTTTTTTTTTTTTAATTTAAGATGTTGTCAATTTAGATAGCTTTTTTTGGTCAATATAGTTAATTTTAACGATTTATCGAGAAATAAAGTAAGACGTCATATTAAATTTATATTTGTATTTAACTCATTCAACATCGTAAAAAATGATACTTGTCGTAAATTTACAATGTTTTCAACTTTTTTATTATTATTTATCAATAAAACGTGTAAACAAAAAAGACAAATATTATTAGAATAAGTGAAAATGTGATGAATAGTATCTGTCAATTATTCACAAGTTCTAGGTGCTCGTAGACCATTTTTTAAGTACAAGGTGTTTGTTGCAACTACTGTTATAAGAGAGGAAATTGATATTTATCGGCTTGTTTGTTGGTAAATAATCATTCTGTTGGTGCATAGGAAATGCAAAATCTAGCGACAAAATACAACAAGGCAGTGCAAGAGGAAGATGAGTTGGCACCCGAGAAGCTTGCAATTGCAAACGTGGGAAGGCAAGATGCTAAGAAGCATCTGGAAGAACATGTCTCCGAGCTGATGTCAGCAAACATCATTCAAACACTGGGAACAATGCTGGATACAGTTGTGTTTTAAGACTTCTGATTTCATAATGGGTACAAACTTTAATGCAGACAATGTAAGTTTCCACATTTTTATCTCGGGTTTGGGTTCGTATAGCAGTTGAATTTGTCAAATCTTCCAACTTGTCAGGACAATATTTCTTCGCATTTGATCGGAGCTCGTAGATTTTTCTGTTGAGCTATATCTAAAAAGCATTGTGTTGGTTCAGTTTCCATTTTTGTCGATGTGTATGTTGTTGCATAATTTACATGAAAAAGAAAATTCATGCACGGCCATGAAGAACTCATGGGCGAAGCAATGAATGATAGAAAACATCATCGTAATCGTGGAAGATTTGATGTTCAAATCGTCCATCGTGTCGAATAAAGAACTCTCTTCGGATTAGTTGGTCTTGGGATCGGTGCCCCGAGAAATCTGGACCCGTAGGCCCACTCGGAGCGGCCCCCACAAATTGTTTGAAGGTCATTACCACTCGGAGCTTTTGTTGGAAGGTCATTACTTCTAATTTGTTAGAGTGGTGGGCCAAGGAAAAGCCGGCATTGAAGTCATGGCAACCCGACGGTTTTCATGGGGGCGGGTCGGTAGCGCCGGATTAAACCGAATCAATCTTCGCCTTGCAAGAAGGCGGCGGCAATCGTAGTAATATAAGAAATTAGAAGTAAGAATCCTAGACACAGAAAAACGAAGCAATGCTTTTGCGGTCTCTCTCTCTCTCTCCTCTCTTTTTTGACATTGGGATCCTCGATTCTCGATTGAAGCGTTTGTTTTTATTTATGCTAATCCTGCATTCTTTTGCTCGATTGATTTGCTGAAATTATCGTTCACTTGTTCCCGGTAAATTTTCATTACTTCTTTCCGTCTCTTTTTTGGCCTGATGCTGATTGTTTGAGCTGATGACGCTCTTGTATGTCGAGATGATGTATGATTTTTATTTATTTCAGATATTTTGCCGTGGATCAATCTGCGATTTATGATTTTTTGTTACATTCCGCGAATTCTCCGCCAGCTATTCCTCTCGTTGTGAATGGAAATTCTTTATTTGTATATGATACTAGCCACAAAGATCTTAGAAGTCGTGGATACCATTGTTGCCATGTCGTATTAATCTCCGGCGTTGCCTGCTTGCAGAATGGTGAAGTTAGACTATGAGAGAATGGTTGGCGATGGAGTTTCTACTTATTCTGTTTTCGGGGTAGGTTTTGACTTGTATTTGGAAGGAAACTCTATTGCTGTTATGTTGTTCGATGTCAGAATGTGAAATGTTTTTTCCAACTTAAATTTTCTATCATGGGAAAGACTTAAAAACCTTAAAACTAGCCATAAAAGATCTCAACTCCGATTTTGATCTGGCAAACACCTACTTTGGTTGTTGGTCGGCATGATAGTGCTCGATAAACATTTCGTTAGTTACGTATTATTCGTTTTTTAATGCATTTTTATTGAATTTCTTGCAGATAGACACGGCAGTGAAAGTGACTAGCCTATATCAAGAGCACTAACAATTTTTGTGGCAACGAGCTGCCTTTATATACAAGATCCTCGAATTTTCCCTTTCGGAATTTTGAACCATCGGATCGATTGGTGATTTTTGCAGGACCCTTTGATACATAGAACTGGACTCAAGGTCAAGCTGCTTGGTTTGTTGATAATTCTGTTTGCTGACAAGAGTTACATCCGCAAAACTCGATATTCGTCGGGTTTGGAGGAACAAGCTAGTGCAGTAGAATCTTAGAGAGGTAATTAATTCTTGCTTGATCAATTTAATTCTTGGTCAGGTTCTTGCCGGATTATATATAGGAGGCTGCTCAAAAGCCCTTTTTCGATGTGAAAGAATTGCAGATAAAAACGTGTCTTCGACTATCTTGGTAATTGTTCGAATAATGGCAATAATTTGTTCCCACTTTGAATTTGAGATTATTTGATTTTTCGTCTGAGATACGAATTTTATTGCTCTGCGCCTCTGTTCGATACCATCAAGGTATGATTAGGTACAAATTTATCGAGCTAAACCTCTGTTGCAGATTCTCACTCGTGCGTCGGGTAAGTACTCTCTCCCTCTCTCGGGGTGCTTAGTTTGCTGTCAACAGACAAGTGCAATCTCGAATCTAAAAGAAGATTATGACCCTCGCGGACACTTGAGATCAAATCTATGTCGACCGACTTGAAATTTTTCAAAAACTCATAAAATGATCTTGTTTATTCATAACATTATAGCAGATTCAGAGCACGCGGAGCTTACATTCAGTTAGACTCTCGTCTAAATGATATTAAAATGGCATTTTTCGGCATAATCGACGAGTTTATCCAGTTCATCTTCGCCGATGTAGCCATCGCCGTTGGAATCGGCGGCGAAACGGCCGGCGTAAGCTCTGTACAATGGAAGAAAGGCTCCGAGAGACCCAAAGGCTCTCTTCAGTTCATCGATGCTGAGTCGGCCATCGCCGTCCAGATCATGCTCTCTGAAATATTGCTTCAGAGACTCACGTTGGATCGTATACTTGGACCCTCGTCGACCCAGCTTGCTCGGCATGATTCCGCGATTTTCTCGACTGAAGATGATCGAAGAATCCTTGGATTATATAGGAAACTTGAAAGCTTTTCGAATCGATTCTTGCTCATCTTGCCTTGGTTGTTCGATTCTTCATGTCTTAACAGAATCTATTCATGCTCATCTTTCTGGTTCCTCCAAGATTCTTTTTTTTCCTTGTTCCTTTCATAGTTAATATTTAAATAAGTACTCACGAATTAATTAATGATTGATGTAAGTAGATTTGGTCTTCTAGCCTACTAGAGCAAATTGGAAGGGTTTTATTCTTAGAACGAGTAACTAACTATTTTTTTAAGGTTAACACTCTTTAAATAGACTTCATTGACCTAATTAAATGTAAAAAGACCAAACTAACTAACATTCTGACCTAATTGAATATAAAAAGAACAAATTAACATCTAACTTAATTAAAAAAATAACTAGAAATTATGAAATAACAATAGATAATTAGACTTAACGAGAATAATACTTCCCGACAAAGACATCATTAGAACTTAGGCCCGTAACATCACTTTCATCCACGACAAAAACAATAGATACAACCCACTTTCGTCAACTGCATTTCCATTCGATCATGGCCCACCTCCGTCTTTCGCGACAAGCTTATCTTTATATTTATCTTAATTGCTTCTCTAATGAAAAAAAAAGATGTAGTTACTTGTTCTAGGGATAAACCCCTTTACTAGAATTCTAACAGAATTTGTTGAGCTTTTCGAGTTGAGTCTCTTGAGCATATTCAAGCTGAGTTTAAAAAGATTAACTCAAATTCACCGGAGCGGTGTCCTAGTCTAAGCTACAATGATGGAAAGTACGATGACTCGAGCTTGAAATTCTGAGTGTGATCTCCCACCTCCTCGGAACACCGTTGGATTAAACGTTGAGGGTAACAATCGTATACAGCAAGGTGTACTGAAACATATATGTTGAGCCAATGAAATTCACCGAAAAATAGAACAGAAAAACGGGTTAGTTGAAAGTGGGCCATAGCCCAACTGAAACCGGTTTCCAACGAGACAAGCATTCAGTGCGCACGATATCCGTCAAATCTTGCGAAGACGTGGACGGTCGAGATGATTCCACTTGGTCTGGATGATTGGCCATCTTCGAACCTTTATTCTCCATGCACGCTGATTGGTCCACGCTCACGACTAAATTAAGCCCATGGGTATTTTAATATTTCCCCTCTGCACGAGAGTGCAGATAAAAGACATTTGGCGGCTTCCTAGAGTTCAATTTCATTATAAGAGTGAAATAGCAGGAGGCAGTATTGGAAGTTCCGAGGAAATTCCCAGCAAAAGGGGGTAAGAAAATTCTCCTTGGATCTTCGTTTTATGTGTTTCTGCATCTCTTTTGTCTCGTTGATGCTTTGATTTGGTATGTTTGTCTCGTTGATGCTTGATTTAGAGTGTTTTTGTTCTATTTTATTGTTTCTTCTTCAGCTTCTCTACTGATGCTCCTTATATCTTCGTTTTATGTTTTTCTGCGTCTCTTTTTTCTGGTCGATGCTTGATTTAGTTTGTTTTGTTCTATTTTCTTGCTTCTACTGCAGTTACTCGACTGATATTATTGTTAGGAGGTTTTCTTCCCTCGACTGTTTGCGATTTGTTTTGAATAATTACCTCCTATGTTCTTTGTTTGAGACGATGCTTGATCTAGTTCCTTTCTCGGCTGGAATATTTTATGAAATTGATTGTCTATATGAGTTTTGTGAGGTTTGGGTGGATTTTGAGCTTTTGTGGACTAACTTTGTTTGACTAGCTGAATGTGAATCAACTGTGGGGGTTTTTTTATGCGGAAGATTTTGGTGCGTGTATTTATTATAAGTTTTACGGCTAAATCAGATTCGTTTATGCTCAGATTTTAGAGAATTGTAACTATTATGAACTTCAAGAATTTTGGATATGCTCCGCCAGCTGAAAACAGCTATTCAAGTGGTGGTGGAAGATTGCTGGGGGATTTTCCATTGAAAAGACAATCGTCGATCTATTCACTGACTATTGATGAATTGCAGAGCACCTTGGGAGGAGGGATGGCGAAGGAATTTGGTTCCATGAATATGGATGAGCTATTAAAGAATATTTGGAATGCCGAAGACACACAAACCATTGTCTCGTGTAGCAGTGCAGCTGCGCAACAAGGTTGTGGGAATTCTAGTATGTATTTACAGAAGCAGGGCTCCTTGTCTCTGCCCCGAACACTCAGCCAGAAGACAGAGGATGATGTGTGGAGGGACTTATCAAAAGTAGAGGATTTAGGGAAAGGTGGAAATGGTGGTGTTTTGCCTAATGATTTTCCACAGAGACAACAAACTTTGGGAGAGATGACTTTGGAAGAGTTTTTGTATAAAGCTGGTGTTGTGAGAGAGGACAACCGTTTTACTGGAAAGACTAATAATGCCAATGGTGGACTTTTTGGCAATGTAAATGGTCTTGGAATCGATTTTCAGAAGCCAGATTCGAACACAGGGTTAGTAAGTAATAGAATTGCTGATAGCAACAGTCAAATGTCAATTCTGCCTTCAAATTTACCGTTAAATGTTAATGGGGTTAGAACGAACCATCAACAACAGAAGATTTTCCCCAAACAACCTATTGTAACATATGGACAATCACCTTTATCAAGTAGTGGCACTCAAATGGAAAATCCAGGCATGAGAGAGGCGATTGCAAATTTTTCTGATCATGGCTTGAATTCCAATGTAACCCAAATGTCTACCTTGCAAAGTGGAGGTTCTGGAGTGATTGGCTTAAAAAGTGGCCATGTGAATGTTGAAAATCCATCTCCACGAAGCCAAGTTTCATCTGATGGAATTCGGAAGAGTCACGGTGACATCTCTTCCATCTCATCCGTACCTTACATGTTTAATTGTCGAGTAAGAGGGAGGAGGTCAAGTGGGACAGTGGAGAAGGCTGCGGAGAGGAGACATAAGAGAATGATTAAAAACAGAGAATCTGCAGCAAGGTCTCGAGCTCGCAAGCAGGTGAAAAGTCTGGCCATCAAAAATTATATAATTGTTTCACATATTTGCTAAACAATCTCACAGTCATGGTTTTCTTATTACCCGCTTGAAACTAGAACAGATTAAGTTTTCATTGACGAGACAATGTCTAAATTTGACCCTTATTAGTTATGTTGGCGTGTATTCAAACTTTTCTCGGTAATAGAATACTTTTTCAAGTTTACAGGACCATTTTTGGTAGCGTCATCTTCTGATAAATTTACGTAAATTGGTACAAGTTAGACATTAACTGCAACGAGATTCCCTCTTTGACAATGCTAGGCTTACACAACGGAACTGGAAGCTGAAGTTGCAAATCTGAAGGAGGAGAACGGAGCATTACAGAAAAAACAGGTGCTCTAGCTTTTGTGCATCAAGGTTTCTTTGCTATGATGATCGACAAATTCATACAGTTGACTTGCATTTCTTTGGGTTGAAGCCGTTGCTTATCGTTGGTTTTTCTGATGCAGGAAGAAATTATGGAGATCCAAAGGAATCAGGTACTAAGTACTGCTGCACCTACAGAATTATGTTTCTTTTCAATCAATTTATTGCTCTCATGGTTAGATATAAAAGGTTTCCAATATAATAATCTTCGACTCTTGTTCCACGTCCTCCAAAATGAATAAAGGGTTATGTGCTCTTCACGCTCAAGTTCAAGCAGGATTGATATTTTGAAAAATTCAACATCTGGATGAAATCAGATGGAATCCGAAGTGATCTTGCTAAGTATCTATTATAAAAATGTGAAATGTACGCACATTTTGAGAGATTTCGAGAGCTCTATCTCTTTACCTAGTTACAATGTGGTACTTGTTAAAAACATCTGCTTTCAAATACCAATTCTGTGAACACAACGCCAAGTCTTGTCGTTTAATTGACGAAAAATTGGTTGAATGCAGGAATTCCAAATAACTAATATGCTAAGGGGCGGGAAGCGAATACGACTACGACGAACACAGACAGGTCCATGGTAATCTCTAACATTTTGAAGTTGAAAAGTCGGTCAGCGTTTTATATGATATTTTTAGTGAAACATGCGAGGAGTTTTCTAGATTTAAGAGAAATAAGTGGGCAAGTAGAGATGGTTGAGGATCTCCGTAATCCTTTTTTTTTGTAATGTAAGAAGCAGAATATTGTAATGTAGAGATGGTTGACGATGCATTTTGGAAGCTAGATGATGGAGGAGATTGGATGCATTTTGCTTTCAGTTATCACGATTACGACTGTCTGGATTTTATGTTTGGAGGGGAGTGAAAGGAATGTTTTGCAACGATGGAAAGAGAAACATTCCGCACTTGGCATGATCTTGCCAGTTTCTTTGTCGATTTAAAAACTAGAATCACACGGTTTACGAATTTCTTTATGATTATACTGAATCATCGTCTTCGTCACAAGCCTCGTTTTTCTCACATTTCACAGCTATGGTTGACGGGTCTAAGTTAGTTAATGGTAGACGAGTCGCCCTTCCCAGTTGCCACCAAAAATCAATCTGGAGATGTGAAAATCACGGAACACCCAGAAGAATATGTCCATTTTCTGTTGCAGACATCGTCAACGTACAATGATGTCTGGTTTATTTTTCAGAGCGAAGGAAGCATGCAGAGAATACAATCAAATCGAAAGGCAGACAACTCAGCTGATTTGCAGCTATTCTCTGCCTCCATGGAAATGGAGAGGAGCCCATCCTCGATGCTGCTATGGAAGCTTCATCTATGGCGTTCGATGGTGGAGAAGAACGTGATTTTTTCAAAATCTACGACCAAGACATGGAGCAGACCTTGCCCAGCTGATAAAACTGCAGAAATGTCTCTTCGTACCTCCACGAGATGGGCCCAGCTCCGTCTCGTTTCTCTTCAGCATTTCCCACATCACCCGCACGTCCTCGTACTCACAGGCTCGGACGTCCCGCCGGAGCTTCACTAATCCTGTTCACCGGAGCCACCTTTTCAGATTAACTAAACGAGGAATAGCCTACGTTATTAAGATAGTAAATGTAATGATTGGATTTATTACCGCTCCGGCGAGATCGGATGCGGGAGGCGACGCAGTTACAAATTCTTCTCGCATGGACCATCATCTTCTCCGGCCATTCCATTTGTTCGCGACTTCTGCTCCAGAGAGAGCAAGAGAGTCGCAGACGAATCCTGCCACCAGATCAAATTCAATCGTTCAAAAAACAGTCAATATGGAAGAAAATCAGCGATCGGAGAAGTAAAATTAGAGACAAGAGAGGGGAAACGGAAGTCTACCCCGGCGAACCCTTTTGTCTCTCTCCCCTCTTCTCGGAGAAGAAGATGACTCTGTAATCAGGAGAGGATTTGCATCTCGGTTGGTGAACCAGCCGTTGGCCAACTGCCCGCGTTGACCATCTGAGAGCCTGCCACGCGTCGGCGACAGCGTCCTTTTCGGTTGTCCGATGGTGGGGAGAATCCTCGGTGTTGGCAAACGGTAACAACGGCGAATTGGAGAGCCCTAGTTTTCTGGGTATATGCTCTTGCTCATCAAAAAATGTATTTTTATTTGATATCTTTTTAATATAAAATTAGACGAGCACAAATCATAATTGACCCGTATTTACAGTGTGATGAATATAACTGATAATAAGCTTTCTCGCTTGTTTAATTAAAAACGAAAAAGTTCATACCGAAAAATCAAAATTAAATGTTATAATGGTATCTTTTGAGAATTCCACGTCATCACCACAAAATAAAGCTCAAGAAGATGCAAAATTAAAAAAATTTCACTTTCGGGAATTTTTCATTCCTTTGTCGACAAATAATAAGGCCCCGCATATTCAAAACTTTCAATTACTCAATTAACGCTACAAATCGAATGATGGGTCGGAGTTAAGAGTACACTATAGACCCCTAATAGTGATTTGAATAAGCCAAGACTCTAGAGAAGTGTCATGGAACACAAATTACTTCAACATACAATGCTTTCTGGACTTGAATTTGTGCTTTTGTTCAAATATCTTCATCACCCCTGTTGAGTCCATAATGCCCAGCGTTTCTGCCCTGAAAATAAGACCGCATATCGGCTTCAGATCATCAAACAAAAGGAACGGAGATGCCGCTTTTGAACTACGAGCACGTCAAAGAAATCAGTGCCTTCGAGTCAAACACTAAACTAAACCATCGCAATTTCATCTGTGAAAACGAATAAAACTACCTCGGCCATCATTCGCTGCTTGTTTAGATGTTGTGTCCTTGCTTTATTGACTACCGAATTCGGTGACTTGTACATCCTCTGTCACCATATGCAAAGCACGAGTAAGAAAAAAACTATCGAAAAAACTAGGCATTATTAGCTGGGACAACCATATTAGACATTAGCAACAAACCTTTTCTGCACTTGATAGACGATGTTCGTTGTCTGAAAGGAACTTTTTCTTGGGAATGAATCCAAATACATCTTGAAGAAAATCATTTTCCTGTACCATTGGGCGGTTAATGTAGAAGGATAATGTTAGAGAGAGTAAAAAAAACTAAGCCATATCATCTTTTACAATAGAATAAAGGGAACTATTACGAAAAGGTAACCAGTAAAATTTAAAACCTGCATATGCTTAACAAACCCTCCCCCAAGGAAGCGTTTCAGGAAGTTCAACTGTTGCAATTTGGAAAAAAAAAATCATCAATAAATGAATTCAAAACTGAATAAAATCATTGAGATGACATACCTGAATCAGCTGACACCATGTTGATGACTGTAACGAATCGCCACCTATCTTCATCGAAACTTCAGGGCAATAACCATCCTGCACCATAAAGCAGGTCATCAAACATGAGAAACAATGGTTAGAGAAATACAAATACATTAGACCGAATATAAACATTCTACCTCAAAATATTCTAGAACATCCCGGAAAACATTACGCTGACTATTCAAATCTTTCTTTGTGGAACCTCTTCCACCGGCCTCGGCTGAGAGGGTTGTGACTTGGTTTAATATTTTCCCCTTCAATCCTTGTAAATGTACAAACCCTTCAGAAAGTTTATTTACTTCCTTAGTCAAGCCATCACATTCAGCAATAGGTTCAGATGAAAATTTCTCCAATCTTCCTATCTCAAAAATTACAGCAATAGCTTCACCAGCAGCGATTCGCAATGACCGGTCATCCTTGTCTAAGAGTCCAGATAAATATGAAATTGACCTGCATAATAAACTCCATAAGACCCAATTGGCTGGCAAAATTTTCCATTTTAAAAAAAGAATTTTTTTACCAATCTTCGGAGGCTAAATCCTAAGTTTTCAATGCATAATATTCCAGTTTGTAAGTGGAGCAACTATTAATGTATCACAAAAGAGATGAAGAAAAGGCAAGTTCAATTTACTCACTCTTGCCATTGTTTTGAATTAAGTTTCAGCCCTTCCAAACTTGTTAGAAGAAATGTCCATGCAGACAGCATAGCTGTTATCAAAGCAGTCGATGGCTTTACTGACGCCACCTATTTATAAAAAGTTGCACATTCACTTAAATCGATAACTAGAAAATGCTTGGAGACAAGCAAAATGAGTATAAAACCCAAGAATGGAAAGAAAAGCTTCCGGAACCTGGAGATTCAATATAACTAAAATTAAATCATAGTCTAGTAACATACATTAGATCCCAGTTTTGGGTGTAGGAGGTGCCACATGATCTGCATTGATCGTTCTGTTTCTTCCAGATCACTACCACCGATAAAAGTGATGACAGCTAGGCAGTCAAGCAACTAGGGACAAGAGAACAGAGGATAATAGGTAACACATCCATAAAAAAAGATAACTGATAATCAAAGAACCATTGATGACTACAGACATGTAATATACCGAAGATATTTTCAGAGAATCAGCTCCGGATTTAAGAGCTTGTGAAATTGGAGTGATTGATTCTTCCAATATTTCACGTGCATTATCACTGCAGCCCACAGTCAAAGCTAGCAGTCCTATAAGTAAAAAAAATCAAATCAAACCAGTGATTCAGTAAGAACAAACTACAACAGAAGTTAGCAATTATGAATCATAGTACTAACCAATAGCATGAGATGCCAAAGATATTTCTCTGCCGGATCCTTTTTTTATGGAATTGAGGCAGAGATGCAACAAAGTAGCAAATCTGAAATAAATAAAAATCGACGCTCAAACAGCTATAGAAAAGAAACTTAATAACCTAAACTGAACTAGAAATGTATAAAATACGATTTTATATACTCCCCTGCTGGACAAGACCATCCACTAGATAATAATACTCGATAAACACTACGAAAAAAATCATGAACTATTTGCTAAATATAAATTTCATAAGCTCTTGGAACCATGAATAATTGGGAATTAAGATAAGTGCTTACTTCTTCTCGACAAACTGATGCTGCAAACTACAGTTGAAGTTGTCAATGATTGTTGACAGTGCTTTCTCTCTCGTGGTACCCCTTCATTTCGTTATACAGTACACCATAATTAGTAATGGATTTGCTCACCACCAGTAAGAAGAAACATTTAGAAATGCTTGAATTGTAAGAGGAACACGAAGTCCTAAACCCAAATTAATCTTATTTCAGTGGGAGAGGAAACATATTGTCAAAATGTTTGATACTTTTAAAATGTAGACTATCCTTCACCACGACTAACCAATTGAGCTAAGGTAAACTACCTCTTTTCATATAAAGCATCCAATGCTTGATCGAGTATAGTTTCTCTATCAAAATGAACTTCCTCGTTCCCAGTGACAGACATACGATCGGATCGCATAGTTGATGACGAACTTACACTGCTATTGTCATCGTCAGTATCCAGAATTGGTGCATTCTTACGTTGAGCATTACCTGCCAAATACCAATCATAACATCAATTACGATACTAAAAGACTCGATATAAATGCATAAATAAAGTACAGTATTGAGCAAACAGGGAAGAAAATAAAATTTAATGTTGATTAAAAGCCCCAAAATTAGCATAAATTTCGAAGCACTTAAATTCAGAACAATTCCAAGAACCCTAAAATTCACTTTTGAGAAAAAAAAAAGCTCCAAGAAAAACTCTCTGGTCGAATCAAGAACGAAACAAAACGACCAAATCAAAAAGGAACAAATACTCACGTTTCCCCATCGGTGATGTTGGAACGGCTGGTTGAATATCGTCAGAAAGAACTACAAAGAAGACTAGAAATCTGAAAACGAGAAGGGTTCGAAAAATGAAAATCTAAGCAATCCAAAGGAAGCGAAATGAGAGGAAGCAGATAATTTCGTAAATCCAGGAGCGATGCAGCCATTAATTTGCTTAGAACTGAAGAAAATTCAGAGAGAGAACAAAGCGCGGATTGGAAAGACGGTAGAAAAACCGAGGACCACCGCGTATAATATAGCGAAGTATTAGGGTGGTGTCCAATATTCGAGGAAGCTGTGGATTGGAGCAGCGTAAGCTACACGTGGATAGTCTTATCATCGTTGATCCCATTTCCGGTGTCATCGCCGTCGGATGAGTGGGTAGGTGGAGAAATCGATTTGAGGCCGTCGTTGCCTGTCGGATCCAAATTAAACGTGGGTCGCTAATGAGACACGTGGAGGTTGTTTGATAGACACTTGGGTAAACCGGACCTGTTCCGAACCGGAATCGACGGTTTTGAACCGGTTGCCGGTCCGAATTTTTAAAAACCTAAAAAGCAAAAATCAAATGAAATAGTAGAGGAAGACTGTGGGTTGGATTTCGGGAATAACATAGATTATTAATTAGCGATAATCACACGAGTTGAAAATTGCTAATTAAGTATGTGCTTAATTATCACTTTTTGGGCCGAGTGGATTTAGAAATATGGGCTGAGGCCCAATAGTTTCCCGATTCTTCGACTTCGAGTCCGAGCCAATGCCATTTTAACGCCCGACTTTGGGTTCATCTTCTTGGGGGATCGGACCTCCGATTGGAAGACGATGAAGCAGACGACAGTGACCTTGTACATGCCAGCTCTCTTTTCCCGACGCCATCAATTTCTATGTCTGAAGATAGTCGCGACTCTAGACTGCAGCAGCGAGAAGAAGACGGTGAAAACGGACCACGATTCGAGGAAGAGGCTCATTCCCGCGGAGTCAAGGAGCATCTAACTGAGCTCAAACAAACCCTTAGTCGTCAATTTTGGGGCGTTGCTTCTTTCCTCGCTCCTCCCGCGTCCTCTAATTCCCTTTCGTATCTTACCGACTCCGATCGGGACCAATTTGAGTCGGATCACTCCGTCACCGTGGGGCGCGAAGCGAAGCCGTCTGATCTGGTCGATGTGTCGCTAATGGATTCAAATCACGATAGGTTGGAGGAGGTGGAAGGAGAAGATGAGGGATTTGAAGATAATTGGGAGGATGCGGTTGGAGCAACCGACGAGGCGTTGGCATTTGCTAGCAATATTTCAATGCACCCAGAGACTTGGTTGGATTTTCCCATTTATGAAGAGGAAGACGCCGACGGTACGTACATTCATCTCCTTTGGAATTTTTACTTACTCATAAATCTCAAAAGTCCTAGCTAACAATCGAAAATTTACCATTCATTTTATGAAATTGATTTCACGTAGTTACAGAGATTACATCGTAGTTAACATTTCAAACATTGACATCGAAACTAGTTGCAGATCATTTTCAATGTTAATACTTGTTTCTCATCGGCCAACACCCGCCATAGAGCCGTAACTAAAGCATTCAGGCGGAAATTGATGATAAAAATGCTTTTTTAATACATTAAATGATTGCGCAGATCATTTCATTATTCCAGTGTATTAAATTGGTCTGATATATGTCACTGCATTTTGAACTTTTTGCACTTTGTTTAGACCTATTATTCTCATTCACCTTCCATTGATAAGAACAGCAACATGTTAGCAAGCGATTTTGATGATATAAGGGTGCACATGTGCATTTTTTGTCTGGTACTTCCATCCATTGTCACGATGGACCAGAACCGCAACTTTTGCTAAAACTATCTGCGTCCTTCAACAAATACAAAGGAAATGATTTTGAATTTCGTATTTAATTCATTTCTGTATTATAATCGTCGATTCATATTTATGTTGGTTCCTCTTGTCGTAGATTTTGAGTTGGACATGCTTTCACCATTGAGCGCTTTGTATATTCCGTTCTTGTTGTAGATTTTGGATCTGGTAAAGATTCGAATGTAAATCCAAGATCCAAGACTTCTCAATCTGCATCGAATTCGTCAGATGTGCCAGGGTGGTTAAATCTGGTTCTGGACAATCGATGCAAAACCTTGTTAGCTAAGTGCATTCAAGTTTTTGTTGGTACTGCTGTTGCTGTTCACCTCGAAAAGACAATGGAAGTCAACGCATATGACCAACTGTTCCAATCCACTGCATCAGAGCAAAACGAAGGACTTTCTTGCCACTATTTGCAATGGGGCCGTGGAAACCCTTGTGAAAACATCTCACAAGGTGTTGACACACTCAAAATATAGCTCAGACTCGAGTTCATCACTTTGGGATTCGAGTGAAGGATCAAACAGGGCCAAAAATTCAGAGCTCGATGCACATTCGAAGCAGATGATTGACCAAGAATCTAGTCATAGGGTTGAGAAAAATGGATGGGTGAGCCATTTCTAAAAGTTAATGCTCACTAATAAATTATGATTTTTAAAAATTAAAAGTAAAATTAAATTAAAATCATTTGTTGTTGTCAAATTTATAATTTTGGTCATCGGCTGGAGGCTTTAACCGAAAATGACCCTTCGCTAAGCGTTGACTCCTTCGAAAGAGGTAGGACCCACGCGCCATCTCTAAAAGAGGTAGGACCCACCACGCGTACTCAAATTTGATGCTGGAAGCTTGATGAAAGACGGAGGCCCCGCTTCTTTTCGGGCATCCCCCAATGCCGTCCTTTCCAAACCCAATGGAAAAGGAGTGGGGGTGGGACCGGTGTGCCACGTCAGCATAATTAGCCTTGAAACTCTCTGTGATTATTAGTGCAGTTGAATACTAGCGTTACCAATCATAATAAAAAGATTCCCTCCACGTGTACACTAGTTTGTCACGTAGCATCGTGGCAAGTGTGAACCTTGGATCCATTGAGATTTTAAAATAGTTTATTGTATTTTTATTTTATTGCGTAAAAAAGGGAAGAAAATAAAGGGGTTTGAATGATTGAGTACAGAGAGGCAAGTCATTGCCATCAATTCCATCTTAGAATTTGTCTGTAATATCTACCGTTCGATGAACTCCCAATCGAGCAAACTATTACTCTTCATATTCGAACAATGCTGGATTGGATCTACCGAAGGTGCTATACTGAAAATACTCGAAATTAGAATATAAATGTTGATTGCCAAAGATCGTTGACATACATGCTTATGCTTCGACCTTGGACCAGGTCGGAAAAGGACGAGGGTTCTCCCCGCTGTTGTTTGCCGCCGTTTACTTGACCGGAGAACAAGAAAAGATAACAGACGGGAGAAATTGTACAAGTGTTTTTTTTTTCTTTTCCGATTTTCGAAGGTTTTTGTTTTAAGAGGCAGTTGAAGATCGGAAATGGAGGACTTTACTTAAGCCCAGAGAGCGCCGATTTCGAGGAGCTTGGGGACGAGATGGCCGCTGAGATGGAGAGCAACAAGGGACTCCAAGCCGCCGACGGAGGAGCCGCCGATGAAAACGGCGGGGGAAGGATTAGAAGAAGAAGAATCGTCGGCGGAGGAAGGGAGAGCGTCGATCTCATCGTCGTCCAATTGGATGACGGTGGGGTGGACTCCAATGGAGAGAAGGAGCTTCTTCATGACGTGGCACATGCAGCATGAGGTCCGGCTGAATATGATCACCGGATGCTCGGATATCAGGCGCCGGATCCTGGTCTCCGCTGACTCGGCTACGTCGATCGAGAGGGATGGAGAAGACGCCATCCCCGTTGCCGGCGCCGGACCGAGGTCTAGGCCAACGACTTCGTCGGAACAGCGTGTCAGGCGCTGCATCATGATCGAGAAAGAAGGAAATCAATGTCAACGAAGGAGAAAGAAGAAGCTCAGAGGGAACGGAGACCGGGAAGATGAGATTTATAGATGAGGAGAGAGAGAGAGAGATAGAGCATCATTTCACGAGGATGCATGCTTACGTCAGCTCTGCCAAGTGTATTTTTTAAAAACCCTAATTTTATTAGTGGCTGAAATACTGGAAGGAGTGGGCGACGTGGATAATTGAGATTGGTTGGTGACCATTGTAAATGACCGTCCTGACCTCCGTGTCCTTAAGTGACTGTGATTCCCTCTTAACAGTCTTAGTCGCCCGTCCTGCTGACGTGGGATCTACCATGCAACTTGTAGTGGGCCCGCGTTCGATTACGTAATCATTCACAACTTCCGCAGTCTCCACGTCATCATTACGCTAACTTTCCGACACGTGTCCTTTCTTGTTGGTTAATTCCCTCGCGTCCCGGAGATATTGCTTCATCCGGGTTTAGTTGAAAACAGGAGAGTAAATTTGAAGCTTCGTTAAATGAATAAATAATGTATAAAAATGTGAATTTCTCGAATGAACACGTGGACATATGGAATGATGACGTTGAGTGGCTAGTCGGAATGACATAGAGAAATATTAATTTCTCTGAATTTATTAAAATAATAATAGTTTTTTTTCTGAACTCTTGGAAAGAGTGATATATTGATGAAAATAAATAGGTTGACTGATTGAAAGTGAGGGGTGGATGAAGTTAAGCGACAGTGACAGTCACCAGGTGGTGACGTAGCGATCTGAATCTTCTCTCTGTTTTCTTTTTGCCAGGCAAGGCCTGTGTAATGATAGCCGTACACGTGGCGATGGGAGAGCTATTGATGGGTCGAGATGACCATCGTTGATTAACAAATATAAATTTATAAAAATTTATAAAATAATTTTTTTATATTTGCTAAAAAATATTGAGTCAAAGTTCGTCTTTCTAGCCGTCGAAGTTCCATAGGAATGGCTGATGAGCGAAGAATTCATCAACGCCGCCATCTTCGTTCTCCTCAAGGGTCAGTTCCGGCATCAAAGGCGACTGAGGAAAAGCTTTGTACCCTTCATCATCGTTTGCGTTCAATGCGTCCAAAAACGACCAGTCGATCCTCGACTCTCCGTCGTATACGTTCACTGGCCTTCTCTCCGACATGGCCGAATAAGCAGCAGAAGAAGAAGAAGCCAACCAGTTCCCGGTGTTGTTGAGCGCCACCATCTCTGAATCTCTCAGGCCGCCGTCACATTGACCTATTTGGACAGAATCGCGCTCGTTGGCGAATTTCGCGGCGGCGGTCTGAATCTGGTGGGGGCTGAGAGAATGCGCGCCTTCTATCTCCGGGAGAGCTCCGGGGAAGTTAAAGTTGGCGCAGTGGCCGCGGAGGCAGAACTGGGCGGCGTCGAAAGCTCTGGCGGCCTTTTCCGGCGAGTCGTAAGAGCCGAGCCAGATTCTCTCGCGACTATTGGGAAGCCTAATTTCGGAGACCCATTTGCCCCATTTGCGTTTTCGAACCCCCTTGAACTTGGACTCGTAAGTGGGGTGTTCGTCGGCCGGCAAGTGTTCAGGGTTCACCATTGTTGTCGGCGAGAAAAGTTGGAGAGATAATTTAGATGTCGGCGACACGGATTGGAGTTATATAGTGGGGAGAAAGTGACGAGGGAGAAACGTGGTCAAAAGAGAAGAAGATGGGCATGGAGCTGAGAGAGAGAGAGGGAGCTTTACTGCCATGATCGGACGGGAGACGACGCGGTTGGTCGTGTGGCTGACCGGTTACTAAAACGCGGCTAAGGAAGAAATGCTGTGTTATTTTCAATTAATAATAATTAAATAAAACTAATTCTTGCTTGAATGGTCAAATCATCACACAAAGACGAAGACAAAGACAAAAAGTGTCTTTAATTAGCCAAACCTTTGGAGTTCATATTCACCTGCAATTTTAAATATTCTTTTTAATAAAACGTTAAAAAAACACTTTAAAATATTTGAAAATAAATTAAAAAAAACATAAATTTTCAACGAGCAAAACACATATCCAATGACGTAATCCGGGAGAACGACGTAAGCACATATCCGAGCGCAGTATTTATTAACTCGTGCACTACTCCCAACGTACAATCTTTTTCACGTTCCTTTTAAAAAGGCATTAAATAAATGCCTCTTTTCCTAATGCACTATTTTTAATTAATTCAATTATTTAATATATTTCCAAAGCGAGCCCATTGATGGGTTCACTTTAAATTACTATTATTCATTAGTTACAAATTAACTATTTTGACTTTCAACCTCTAAAGTAGGTTTTAGAATTTTGAAGACATCGATCAAATTATGAGTAATTTTCCGATGATGCCGATTTTAAGTGTTGTCAACAGATACGGTGCTCCTCTCTTTGTTAATTTACTCGATTGCTCTAAATTAAGGTGATTGAGAGCTTGAAAGTAGAACGGCCGCGATTAACATTTCAGAGTGACACCAGAAGCATAATTCTATCTGCATAGTATTCATTGATAATTTACCTGATAATTTAAAATGTTGCAATGCAAGACGAAATAGTAATCATAAATAATATCATCTTGGAGCCTATAAAAACGATGAAAGGGATGATGGTGATAGGTGAACCACTAATCTTCATAGCGTCTGAACCAGTTGGAGATGGCTTTGGAAAGGGCTTTGGTCTCATTTAGTGAAAAGGTTTTAAGCCCCTGAGCAATGGCATCTGCTGGAGTGTAAAAAGCACCTGTTTCCCACTTTGGCTCCTGAATGCATGGGGTTATATGGTTGCCATTTAGTTGGACCTTTTCTATAGTCCCACCGATGATTTCAATTCGAGGTGTTAGCGTCTTTTCCAGGATAGCAGTCTCGTCGATTGCATCGGAATTGAACTTCACCTGAAACACGGAAATACACGAGTATTGATTGAATACCGTTGAGTATTTAACACCGCTTTGGATGGGTAATTTTCGTACCAGAAGATTATGTTGGACGTTGTATGAAGTTTTGAAGAAAAGCAGATTTTCGGATGGAGTTGGTTTAAACTCTGATATTCCTTGTGTCACCTAGAAGGCGACGTGCTCACAATTGATCGACTGAGTCTAGGAATTCTTTTTGATACTTGATGAATTACTTTTACCAACCTGGACCAAAGTGATATGAGCGAAAGGATATACCTGATTTAGTACTGATGGCAATTGATCAACAAATTTAGTCAGAGAAACCAAGGGTTCCTGATCATTGTTTGGCATTATCGCTCCAGCGGCGCCAAGAAGAGTCTTCCATACATCCCCTAGATGCATAAGAGCCAACAAATTAAAGAGGTTATTGAAAACATACAACGCATGCGTCAAGTGAATTTATTAAACAACAATTCCAATCGAAATGCAATAATGAAAGTATTTGTGTAAAAGAACCGAGCACTCACATGTATCAATGAAATAATTCTTGAGTAATTAGAAGCTGCCCAAGGGGAAGTTTGGAGAACTATTTAATGAACAAAGACCTTTTTAAACCATAAAATCATTAGTTGAGAATTTTCTTAGTCTTTAAGAGTTTTCGGGAGAAGATTTTTTATCAGTAGAAACTAGTAAGGCTCCTAAAGGGTAACAAAGTGAACCATAATCCCGATTCTTATAAGAACAAGATGTGAATGACATATTCGAAAAGCAAAAAAATGCATTTTTGCAGGCTACCTGAAGCATTCCTGGCCATTGAATAGACAGGAGAAGTTTCCACAACTGGCATAATCTGACTTACGAGAGGCCCCAACTGATAGAAGAAGGGAAAGTTGTCAACAAGATGAGAGAAACCGCTGCATGTTACCGGCTATTAGGAAAAGTGATGCAATAATATAGATAAACTTCAGAACCTCAAATGTTTGATTCTAGAACAAAGCAGATCTTTCAAAGCAATATCTCCGTGTCATTGCTCATAAAACAATTAGCTCTACCCACCCGAGACTACAACAATAGAACTTTCAAGGACTAATAATCATAACAGCCAAAGTTTCTACAGCCAGATAGTGGTAAAATTTATAATAGTCACAAGCCAAAGATATAACTGCATTCACAAATGGACTTGCTGTAGTTTAATAAAAGGTGCATTCAAAAATATAAAAGAAACCCGGTAGCAACTGAGTCAAACAAATCAGGTCGAATTACATTTAAAAATAAACTCGATGGAATAATGAAACAACTGATATTGAAGCAAAATACCACATCGATATTGTTTAGCACTTTCACGCATGAATGTGAAATTAATAAAAGCATTTGATATTGTTTGAAACTTTCTAGCATGAAGGTAAAGACTGATTAAGCCAATGATGGTTAGCTTGATGTGAAATACAGAATTAATGAAGAGCATTTATCAACACATTTACACGGAAAGAAAAAAATTGATAAAAAAAATCATTTTTTGAAAGTAAAGCAAGAGATTACAAATATGCAAAAGTAATGAAGATGGCAACAGCAGTCAAATGATATACACAAAACATGTACACATTACCTGCTCAAAGTAAGGAACTGCTTCTGTCACCGGCCTGTTGTTGTACGAAATAATGGCATTAGCCTGGCTCAATGAAGAAAAGGATAACATCCATAAGGCGTAATCCTTTTTCACTAACTAAAAAGATCACCAATCTATTAAACCTTCATGACCCAAAAGACAAAGGAAATCAAACCATGGGTATCTTCTCAGCGAAATAGCTTCCGGTAAGTACTTGCAGAAGGGCCCCATTGCTGTAAGTAAAAGAAAAAAAAAGGTAAGAAATAATGCAGACAGAAGCAAACGAAATGAATAAAGTTATTGCATAACTCACCTATGGCCTACGCAGAAGAAAGGGAGGTTATCAAGTTGACTAGAAGTAAGGTTAGCATGAGGCAAACCAAACGACAAAATGGAATCCAAGCAAGCATGGAATCGCTCGTATACTTGTCTAGAAGCTTCAGAATGATCAAAGGTAACATTATAGGGTACTGAAATGACAAGAAAGCCTTCCTTTGCCAAAAGCTCAAGCAGATAGCTGCAGATTACCCCCCAAACAACAAAGACATAAGGCCAAAAACGAGGGATTAAATTAGAGAAAGAACAAAGCAAAATAAGAAAGGCAAAACACCTGTAGGTGACTTCAGGAATGGCTCCAATGAAGGCGCCACCCAAGAACTTGATGATTGCGCGGGGTTGCTTACCTTTTGGCGGAGGTATAACCAAACAAGATTCGATCCTCTTGTAAATTCTACCGCCATCAGAACCGATACCTCTGTTTCCGAAGTACGCATTTGAAACTATCCTTTTCGCCGAACCGAGCTTTGCGGTTCCGGCAAACAGTTTCTCTCGTCGAGTCGCAGCAACAGTTAAACGAATAGAGTAGCAACCCTTAAAATCTAGAGAAGAACGAAGGCGTCTGTGGCTGTGAAATGAGGCGGAAGTGGAAGCAGTGTTTGGCAAACGGCGGCCGCGGTGGCTGTGGACGACGGAGGAGCAGGGAGAGGAAGCCATCTCCATGGATACGAAGCTCCGGTGCAACCACAAAATGGAAGGACATAGGCTTCGAATGCAGCTCATGGTTGAGCTCATTTACGCGCTTTCAGGTGACTGTGCAAGCTTAGGCCCACTAACGTATTGGGCGTAGAGGTGACCGTAAAATACAGGCCCTTTATTCGACACATGGGCTTCAAGACTGTACAATGTAGGCCCAATTATTTTGGGCTTTGAGGTGGCTCGACTAAATTGGATCATTACTTTTGGAAACAATAATAAATATCAAGTTTTTGAATTTCTTTTTTATACTTAGCACTTCAAGCTTTGGCCATTAATGCTTCACCTTTCTGATTTTCGTTAAATATTTCATTATTTCTATTAAAGTTCATGCCGATATTTCTTTACCCGTCAATGCTTCCGTTGATTTCTCCTTTATCAGCAGTTTCTAATCTATGCTTCATAAGTAATAAAGATAAAACTTTCACTAAGTGGCATCAAATTTTAGACCGATAAAATGGATGAAGAAGAAAGATGTACTTGGATTTTAACGAACAGATGAAAAAAAAAGTGTTTTTATATGCTACAAATATGATTGGTGATAAATTGCTATTTCTCGTAATAAAATTAGATATGGACATTTTGGAATCACAAGACATGAAACTACTCCCCTCAACGGTCCCTACACTTGACTGATCAACATTCTAGCTACAAGCCCGATCGTACTGCCGAATCCTAGAACTATGCTCAACAAATCAAGAGGAAATAACCTCCAGAGCAGTACCTTACTCCGAAGCTTCGCAAGAGGAAGCGCCGGGACTGTCCAGGAAACGTACAACTACGCACGTTATGTTGTCGGCACTGCCTTTCCCACATGCTTCTTGTATCACCTTTTGGCCGCCTCCTCCGGGTCCTGGATTGGTTTTATCATTGCCACTGCTTCCTGAGGAAAAAAACAAGCAGGGGGGTTGGTTATGGGTTTATTACGATGATCGCGAATGAAAACAATGCAATTCTATTGAAAAAGAAATACACAGCCTACCGATGCCACCCTAAAAACGCTCTCCTCATTTTCATCATCCTATTCCTTCTATATACCCTTTCCTTTGCATACTACCTCGTCATTCTCCTACCACATTAGCTAACCCCCACTCCTAAAGTGACCATTCTCGTTCATTTCCTTTCCTACGGTCTCTCTCCCCACACCTTTCAGGATCATTTAATTGCCTTTTCAACGAACTTCAATGAATCACGGCGACAATCAGGAAAACAAATTTGAAATGTGTGTCAACCTCGTTAGATACAACATCCCAAAGTCCATCGCTTGCAAGAATGAGGAACTCAAGGGAGCCGTCAACCTTTTCCTCCTGCGATTAGATAAAGTAAAAAGCAGAATCTAGTTGGACAAAAATAACAAGATTTCGCTTCAGCCACATTCAAATGAATAAACGAAACGACAATAGGCCCTAAAATACTACTCATTTAACCGCATGATTACATGCATAATAAATTGACATCAAAGCCTACCTGAATTTCTGGATCAGCAACAACATATTGCTTCAACAGCCTATCACCAAATGCACGTGAAACAGCAAGAACTCCTCCCACTCTCCAAGTTCCTGATCATACAGTTATCAGTTTTTTCAACACATTACACCAGAATGGAAATCATTTGAACAAGAGAAATGCACTAGTTGGATAAAGTACCTGCCCATATCACAAACCCTCCAGCCTCTTCAATTCGTTGTCTTTCATCTGATTGATTGGGTTTGTGGTCTCGTGAGACAGCAATGGCTACAAAATTATGAAAACAAAGATTAGTTTTGAAGCCATGCATCAAGCACTTTCCATCTTCTCTCAATCTTAAAAGGACGATTAATCAAAGTTGATAGTCACATTGCCATGCAACTTGACGGTGAAGAACCAAAATTGTATTAAGGGACAACCAGACCTTCAAAGTGGCCAAGCCTTTCGTTTGTCCTTTTGTTTTTTTTTTTCATTTTAGTATCGATATGGGAAATCTGGATAGAGGACATGGTAGGTAGCATAATAACTGCTCAAATAACAAATTAGGAGGGGACATTTACAAATGTGGGGAGCTGGAAAGTGTCAGGAAACGCCATTTAAAATCCTTCTTAATAATATAGTTTCACTTCAAGGACATTCAATAAACACGAAGATTTGGCCACTTTCTTCCACACAGTCAATGCTCTCTCAAACAAGCTATACTATATCAATCCATTACGATTCTTAAGGGAACGAAAAACTCCTGCCCACGAGTTACCAAACAACCACAATTTCATTTTTCTTGTCCAACAACTCTGTAGTGAGAGGTGAAAAGGAGAAGACGGGGGAAAGGTTTTCGTACCATTTCCACCACGGCATATGACAGCTCTGGAATCCCCAACATTAGCAACAAGCAAACGGTTGCCAACTAAAATAGCAGTGGAAGCAGTCGATCCAGCATCCCTGTTTTGATTATTTTCTGATTTAAGAAACTCCGAGTCTGTATGGCTGTAGGCATCAGCTGCAGAAAATGTGGTCAAATTAAAAAAAAAAGGTGAAACATAAATAAAATTGCGAAATAAAAGTGCATTAGAAAGTAACAAACCTATAGCTGATTTGGTATCAGAAATGAACTTAGGGTGCTGGATCAAGTTACTAAATAAGTTTTGCTTCACATACTCAGCAGCCCGGGCACCACCATGACCTGCACAACAAAAAAAATGTAGCAGATATATCACATCTTAACATGGAAAAAGAAGATAACAGATAAATAAATGACACCACCACAAAGCCTCTATAAAGTGAACTCAAAATATCATGTTACAAATAATAGAATAACTTGAAGCAGTAAAATAAAGAGAAGCGGAAGAGAGAAATACCGTCAAAAACCCCAAAAAGGCCTACTATTTCCCCATCAACGCCATCTATTCGTGTCTCACAAAAATCTTCCATTGAAGACCGTTTCCCAGGAGAGCTTGCATACCCATAGCTAAACTTTCCCTTTTGGCTGTTATCACAAATAAGCATTGCACTTAATTCTAACGCTCCACTCTCAATTTCAAAGTTAAAAGTAAAACTTTGTTAATTAGTTAGAACAAATTGAAATCAGAACATTATTAATTCATTTAAAGAGCTCTTAATCCGAAACAAAATCATGAATGTTGAATTAGGTGAATAACTATTTTCAGTACATATTTTCGTCATATACGTAAAACTTAATATGATAAGAAATTTCCAAGTACAGTACTGAAAGAGGCAATTCCCTGTATTTTCAATAAGAATAGATGACTCAACACAAATAGAACCACAACAGAGAAACGATTGTTCCTCTGCCTTGTACTCGAGCTATACCGACCCCTAAAATGATTGTTCGCGAAAGAATAAATTAATCAATAAACAGATAAAAATAAAGAAAAAAATCAATTCAATTCAATCGTAATGAAGCAATCCAAAATTGATAATTATGATAAGCATACAAGAACATGAAGTCCCGAAAACAATATAATAAGGAACATCAGATCCCATAAAGAGAGAGAAAAAAATTTACCTGAGGTCACCGCCGCTTATAGGTGCTTCGTCTGCGGGACGAACCTGGCTCGAATATGAAAATACTGAATTTGGATAGCCCATGTTATCGGTTATATAAATTGGCCAGCTTTACTTTGACCGATCAAAATAAAGAAAGGAAAAAGGAAAGAATCGTATAGCACTCAGCAGCTGTGGCGGACGACGCAAAATGAATAATCTCAATCCAGAAGCTTAGTGGATGCCAGAAAATTAACCTGCATACAGCTGAAGAAAAAATGAAAATCTCGATCTAACATCACGTAGAAACAAAGTTCAAGAAGAAGATTCAGATAGACGATGCACAAAAAAAGGACAACGATCAAATCAACGCCGAAAAGCATAAAGCAAAATCCATTAATCAAGCAATTTGGATAACATCAAATAGCACAAAAAACTTGACCGGAGATGGATTACCGGAAGGAGGAGAAGCAGAGGAGAGACGAAGAAATAACACGGGTGAAGCATGAGAGAGGGAGAGAGAGGAATGTGGTTCATAGTTTGGCTCCCGAAAAATGCGGGTTGCCCAAATGGCGATCGAAAAAAAAAACTAATTACCGTTATTTCAGTTTTCAAAAATTAATTAATTAATCAATTAAAAAAATAGGAGTTTGTTATGACTGATGCTAAAAAAATTGAGAGCCATACACGTGGCCGTGGGACCATATGATAGGACCGAGTCAAGCCCTAAGTCCTAACCTTTTATTGGTTCGATCGTACACGTGGCGTACATTCACTGGAAAGTCTACGAACCTTATCATGAGGATGAAGTATCATATCTATTTATTTTATTTGGATAAGTAACAGTAATTTAAATTTCGCGTCTCTGTTTCCCTCCGAAATAAAGAACAGCGGCAACAGTTCTCAGAGGCCAGAGCCATGGATACTCGGCGTTGTGCCTTTCATTGCTGTTGTTCTGATTGCAGTACACGTTCATGCTCTGGTGCTTGTGCTCTCCCTTCTCTCCTATTTTTTGTCGCTTTTTTGTTATGAATGGCTGATTTCTTTGCTTTCTTCAGGTTTACTGGATTTATAGATTGTCGACTGATAAAAAGCCTCGTGGGGGCAAGGATCGCTGAAGAGGATTTTATTTGCCGAAAAAAAGCTAAAGGAAGGTTGGTGAAACCCTAATTCTTCGATTCGTATGGTTTGCTGGTTGAATAGCGACGGAATTTTCAAATTTCTGTCTTTTTTTTTCAACTGAGCAATTTATTTGAGTTCTTGAGTTAGGTCCTGATGTTTATCGTCGTTAGAGAAATGATTTGTCTTGTGTAAAGGAACTTTTTATTTGTTGACAGGGGTAAAAGGATCGAGGGTGCTCTTTTAATGTATGCAATTTACGTTCAATGCTATTCAGCTTTTGTCGATGAGCCATTTTAATTACTTGGTTTCTAGGTTAGTATCTGTGAATCAGAACTTTGATAGAATATGCTTACGAGACTGAATTAGGAGATGAAACCTGAATCGAAACTAAAACATTAGAGTATGGAGCACTAGTAATAAATCAGATTATAGAGCACTAGTGTTAAAACATCGTAGATTATGGAGCACTAGTATTAATCATAATCGATCATGGAGCACTAGTATCGAGCATCATAGATCATTCTGGATGTGTAAATGATGATTATAGACCACCAGGCTTAAACAAGTAGCTGGACAGATCATAACAGCTCGATCTCCTAATTTGATTAAATTTTTTCCTTGGTTGAGTGAATGGATGTTGGTAAAAAGAAATGTTCACTATTCTGTCATTGTTTTCAAGTACTTGGAGTCATATTCTGGTTGTGAATCGAGGTTTCCAATGATCAAATCATTCAAGGAGGTTGAACCATGAACCATGAACCATTTATTGAACCAAAGTGTGTCAAATAATATGAAGTAAACGGAGAAGCATATAATGATAATACATTCAAAATTTAATTTCATTTTTCATTTAATTATTTGTTCATCTCTTGATGCTCTTTCTACTGCTTCTGTGAATCGAGCTAGGCAATATTATGATGATTTTTAATGTTCAACAGCTTAACTTATCTACATCCACCTGGACCAAACCGGACCCTGCCCCCAGCAGTATCGTAAACCACTTCCAATGTTCTCTGCTGCACGTTACCAAATTGGTAATAGGTGACATCCTGCGTCTATGGCAACCATGGCTAGTGCAAAGTAGCTGGAAACCAAGGAGGCTTAAGATACTGGTGGCGGGTTAAGCTTGAGGTGGATGAAGACAATAAGATGAGACTTTCCCGGCTAGGCCGTGAGAATCCACCAAACAAACCCTTGATTATTTTGAATACAGCCAAATAGAAAATCATCAAAATCTGAATGAAGTGTCATCAAGTGAAATGTGAGGTGGATACCGTAACAGTGTACAGAATGCTGGGGAAGAGTACCTTCAAGAAGATCAATTCGGCATTGTACAAGGGTTTTAACTGGTACATACAAAAACTATCATTCCATTTAACATGTGTTCTTTTTGTGCATGATAATCTCGTAAGGTACAGCGACATGAAGAGGAGTTTCACTTTCTTTCGATCTGTAACTGAGAATTACTCTTCACTTGTTCTCTGTTTTCAGCAAAGCAGAGGCTGCACATCCCTTACTCAGGCAATGAGCTTCTGAATATCTTTCTGGAAATCGGTGAAGTTTGCTAATATTAATACTAGCTTATAAATTTCGTTTATTGTTCATCATTCCCCAATTGATTAAAAAACAAAAGTGTACCTCCATCTGAAATGGTGACGTTGTTGGGGGGTATCTCTCTACTACCTTACCATTTTTGTCCACTAAGAACTTCTCAAAGTTCCATTTGATAAGGTCTCCTAAAAACCCTCCTGCATTTGATTTTAGAAACTGATAAACTGGGGCCGTATTCGGCCCATTCACCTCGACCTGTTACTTGTAATGTTAATGCCCTTTTCAAAATCATATTCTTCAGTCTATGATCAAGAACGAATTTTATCAATATCAGAAGCTGCCTATCCAATTTAGAACTGAACAATGATTCCATACTTCCTACCTTTCTAAAACTAAGAACTTTTTTATGTTGGCTGGCATGCCTAAACCCATCTTAGAAGTAAGAAAATTCTGCTATATAGACTGCTGTAAGCAAATAAGGTGAAAAATAGTTAGTACCTTGTCGAAAATTGGGAACTCGGCCTTAAACTTGTTGCAGGCAAACTGCTTGATTTGCGGATTTGATCCGGGTTCTTGCCCGCCGAACTGATTGCATGGGAATGCTAAAATCTCGAATCCTGATTGCTCAAGTTTTCATTTGATTTAGGCTTGTCTTTATTGTTGTTCTTCTACTTCAATAACGTACATATATACGAACATACCTTGAGTTTTGTACTTCTCGTACAGGTGAGTCAATTCTGAGTAATTTGAAGACGTCAATCCGCTGAAATCCAGACAAGTTGTTTGTAAAATCTCCATGCAAAAGCTCATCTTCAAGCCAGAAGATGGTAAGATTTAAGCTGAACTTAGATAAGATAGCTACCATTTTGAAGCGACGTTGACTATCAGAACAACTTTGCCCTTGAATTTGCTGAGAGAAACATCACTTCCATCAATATCCTGCGTCGTTTTCTTGAATTATGAGAGCAGATCGCATTAAGCTTACACAAGTTTTAGAGACAGAATTTGTGATTGAATAGGAAACTAGACCTTGACAGTGAAATCATGAATGCTCTTCGCTGTTGCAGCTCTCGCATAGACACCAGAGAGGCGCGATTTCAGCTCAAACCCACGAAAATTCGAGGATTGCAGGGACAACCCACGTTGCAGAAATGCAGAATTGGACGACCCAATGGAGGGTTTAAGAGCAGGATTCAAAGACGCCATTGGAGGATACAGAGTTCGGGGAGCAGCATAACTACCCAAAGGGCCAGCGAAAGTGGAAGAGAAAGCCATTGGTTCTACTTCTACCTCGCCCTCGTTAGTTGGAAGTGAAGCTTGAACCTGGAGTTGCAGAGCAATTAAAGAAGCAGATCTTCGTTCATGGCGGATGAAAATTGTGGAAGATAATGGTGCCACGTGTTGTTGTTCTTGTCAATGCCTAATCACATGAATCCGTTCCAGATTTTCATATAACAATATTTATTATTTTGATTTATCCTATCAAGATAATACCGAAAATACGATTTTTTTTTTATGAAAACATGATTTTCATGTAACTTAATTCAGAAGAAGAAAGCATTGATCCTCACGCTGTTCACCAACTGGGTCAGCTGCTTCGTCTCCGAGCTTATTCGACCCACCTCCATAGCCAGTTTGCTCGAGCTCTGCAAACTCTGCTACACAAGTTGCTTCACCGCTTTCTTTTCTTCACTCATCCCACCTTCTGACTCTCCCAAACAAGCATTGGAACCATTAGTTTGATCAGAAGATGAAGATCCACGAACAGGAGCAGAGAAATCCACACCCAGATTTGTCGGGACTATCGTTCCTTTATCTGCTCTCAAACATCCCAAGATTCTGGAAGCCCTTTTTTGTGCCAGTGGACTTCCAATCAGCGTTAGCTCGAGAGATGCTGAGAGAAGGCCAGCTTCAATCATTGCTTGCCGATCATTATAGCCTTTGTGTGCTAAAATCATCAGAATGTATGCAGCCTTCTCTTGACATCCAGGCGAATCAGTCCCATTTAAAACATCAACCAGTGTGAGCATCGAATCAGGGGTTCTGTTAATCGCCCTTCGCCCTTCGGGGGTTTCCACCAAATTGCTCAGAGTCGCTAGAATCTGATCGCTTACCTCCATGTCTCCCAATGCATTGAGCAAAAACGGAATCGAACTGGTTTTGACGATAATGGAGACATTGGGATGGAAAATTGAGAGATTGTATAGGGCACGCAGAGCGTCTTGTTTGGCTCGGGATTTTCTTCTGTGAAAGCTTTGAATGCTCTTTACCAAGAATGGGATCGCGCCTGATGATCCAATGACTGGTTTATTGGAGTCCAACGCGCTCAAGCCGAGGAGATTCACTGCTACTGCTTCTGAAATGGATGGTTCTGAAGCTTTATCGGACCCAACGAGATTCAGCATTTTGTTAACAGCGCCTGCCTCAACGATGGCGGCCTGTTCCTGTAATTTCTTAATTTTTTTGTAAAATCCGAAAGAGACCGGGGAACAGAGTAAAGAATGACGAACATAGCCCCCCGATTATCGACTGATGACGAGGTTGAGCGACCGCCCAGACCGGGTGCTTGACCCCCTTAGGAGTGCCTAGGACAAATTGTGGAGATAATTAAAGAGCCAGTAATTGTAAAAAACATCTCACGTTGACATTCATTCATAAGCATACTCTAACAACTATATCTAAGCAAAACCATTCACAGAATATGGCTATAGAATATCCATAAAATATCTTGCAACACAAATGACCAAGTATCGACGTGCAACAGCATAGCCTTAAAACATGAGACGCCTAAGGGTACATTCTCTTTTTTCGTTTGGTCTTTGCCTACGAGTTTCTTGGTTGAGGATCAAACTTAGGACCTTTAGCCAACCCTAGGACAAATTACTGGGTCTTTTGCCCACAAGCCTGATGTGAAAAACGGGTGCGTTAGGTGTGCACTCGGCTCCACGGGGTCGGTGGGTGGATGGTTTGCGGAAGCGTCGATGTGGGTTTGTGGAGATGGCTCGAGGGAATCTCGAGATGGTCGAAGTGGGTCGAAGGGTATCGCTCGGGAGGTGGGATGGTGGTGGCTCGAAGGTCAAGTGGAGGTGGGGTGAGGCAACTTGAATACTCGGCGATCGAGTAGAACAAGTTCGGTAGACCTCGCTCACGTCCGGATGTGACGCACCGGTCACGCTCACAAGGGTTGATGCCAACTTGGCCGGATATTACGCACCGGAGAAGAAAGGATCGTGAGGAACTGGATTGAATAAGGCACTCGGCTTTTTCATTCAATCAATTCTCTGCTTTACAATGAGGTTCTAATGCCCTTTATATAGACAAAAACTAATAAGGAAATATTCACAAGAATGATCCTAAACCTTTGGATCTCTGTTTGACGGTTAGGATGGCAATCCGTGTGCTTGCATTTGATTGGACGATCCTTGGATGCACACAAGCCGTCGGATTTGATGGATGGCTTGGATCGTAGGCTAAGGGCAATCTGTGTGCTTGTTTTTGATTGGATGTCCGGTGGTTTACACGGATTGGCTCGACAAGGGTGTGTGAGCCGGTGTCCATCAGGTGGGACATGGTTAGGTTTGCCGAGGTCGCGTGTGTGCATCACAACGATGATGCTATCCCATTGCACATCAAAGCCAACATACGCCCATTGCCCGCAAGCGTCGTTCCTCCTGTTTGTTGCATCCCAATGGCCGAGCCGAAGCCCAAACAGTTATTCAGACAGCAACGCCTAGGCTATAACGTCGTCATCAGCCTCTAATTCTTCATGTTCGCCCGATGGCAGATCGCCTCCCCTTCCTATATTATTCTCCTCAAATGCCAGTCCGCAGGAAAGGATGAAGGTCTATTCTCAGAATTCATAAAGCCAACTCTGAACTCAATGTTCACTTCCAATGGGGACGCTGCGCAAATGAACCACAAAGAATTGACAGTTCAAGAAATCCAAACAAGGATGAAGAAATACCTGCACCCAATGCTATGGAACTTTATCCACAGCGCCCAGTAGATGCGATGGACGGATGGCCAAAGTAAATGCGATGTCATAGTACGCAGCAACCCTCCTTACTGCAAGCAAATGCCACTATTTTTTTTTTTTTTAATTTGAAGAAATTGTCCAACATTAACTTAGTTTTCATTGTGATTATTTCGAAATCAAGTCCGAACCAACATTCAGCTTCCACACCAAACTCTTTGTACAGTTCATTTTCCTGCGTCCGTCTTCTCTCAAGACACCATTCACGCGCTGAGTTCTGCACCACCAGACCATCCTCTAGATCCAGATCGTCCTTGACTTCCAGCATTCGAAAGACCAGCATACATAAATCCCTGTGAAAACGTAACACACCTGCGCACTCATCCCCATTGATCAGCCATGGACATAACAGAGAGACGACTAGGTCTCCGATGAAACGCGGTTCTTCTCCTCAACTGGTGAGACGAGGGTCGAATCAGAGTAGTCAACGCCCTTCTCACCAATTCTCCCTCCACGCCTCCAATCCGCACAATCGAATTCGTCATGGCCGACCTTCGCATGTTCAAACGACTCGAAGGAAACGATCCTCCCTGATGTTGTTCGCCACTGCCCCCACTATTCTTGTGAAGACTACACCGGAATGAACCGGGGTGCGTGGTAGGCGAGCACATACACGACTTCCTAGGCAGTGATACCAGACTTTTGTGGTTCGTGACGGCTATGGACCTTCTAGGAGAGATAGACCGGTTGTCGATCGAGAATCTGACAGGAGTGAGAAGAGCATGGGAATAGACATTGACTCGAGTAGGAGAGACGGGTCGGCGAGGGTGATGGGGGGGATCGTCGTAATTTTGGAAGGAAGCAGAGGCAGGGGAATAGAAGTGAGCGCTTGTAGAAGAAGCAAAGAGCGACGGAGAAGATGATGACGGAGACTGAGAGCTCAACGACGGAAACTTTCCGGCGGAGGAGATCGAGCGGAGAACTGGGCCACTGGATCTGGACTTGGACGACGTGGAAGAATCCCCTGGCATTGCTTGGAGAAGACGAAAGAAACCTCTCCAACCACCTTCTTCATGGAATCCCCGCCAAGGAGTTGCGATTTGGCAAACCAAGAGAGTCTCCAAAGCGGAATTTATAGCTCGGCCTTAAAGCGAGAGTGGCTAATTCGTAATAGCTAATCGATGCAGGGGTTTTTCAACGAGCAGAGTAGATTACTGAACCATGGTTAGATCCAGCGAGAAGTGGATCAACTAGGGTTAGCGCGAGTAGATGTACGTCGACCGACAGCTTCCTGGGGCAGCAACAAAGTATCCACGTCGGATTCGGGACTGGAAAGTACGAAAAAACCAAAACAAGGAAACGGAAATACGAAAATACAATTCATATTAAAAGGGAAGAGGATAAGAAGGAAGTCGCCCAGCTTGAGCTGTAGATATTTTCAACCTGTGATTATAAATTAATTATATTAATCAACAAATGTCGCTATTTCTGTCCGACAAGTAAGCATTCGTGAGGAGGGTATGGCTCTTTGTTTAAGTTTGTCCTCCGGAACACGGGAGGGTTGCATTTTTCTATCAGTTTTATCGCCCAGGCTGTCGAATCATCTCGTCGTTGTTATAGTATTATTCCTCGTTAATGATCATTTCTGGACTGTATGTTCCGACAAGACCAGCCTCCAAAGATGCTGAGTTTCGAGGAAATCAAGGTGGTCATCCAGTTTTGGATTTTCTAACCTCGTCAGAAAACGAAGCGGGGTTATCCTCTTCGGAAGTCTCCTCCGACCCAGAAATCGACTCTTTTGTGCCAAGGCGCGGCGCCTTTCACTACCGTAAATGACCCAAAATATCAGAGTAAGGATGACAGAAGCGGAGACCATCACCAACACAACGTAGATCCAACGGCTGTAAAGCCGCTGCCCGGGACGGCGATCGTTGACTGCGCCGGAGAAGATCCGGCGAACAAAAGAGCAGTCTTGAAAAGGGCCCGTTTCAAGAACGTGTTCTAATTGCACTCATAAATAAATACAGTGCTTAAACAATTCTTTACCTTATAATATAATAGTAATCTAATTATTTTGATTAATTTGGAATATGTAATTCTCTTATTTAATTTTTCACAACCAACGGCTGGGATCTATCCCTATTCTAAGGGTATCACTCAACACTCAGTAGTGGCCTAGCTCTCAGCTCTTGTTGGCACCTCTGCGAGAAATGCTAAAACCCTAGACTTGTGTGCCATTCTCTGCTTAGCTTTTCTTCTG
Organism: Begonia fuchsioides; assembly: GCA_003255005.1. Lineage (NCBI taxonomy): Eukaryota > Viridiplantae > Streptophyta > Magnoliopsida > Cucurbitales > Begoniaceae > Begonia > Begonia fuchsioides. The sequence goes on along the minus strand of QAOC01012645.1, from coordinate 52,192 downwards.
ATTGGCATCTCATTTTCCCAAATTCAGCTGCTTTCATTCGCATCCAGGCGCTTCTCGCTGCTGAGATGGATACCGAAAATTCGTACGCGTCTGTTTTTGAAAACTTTGTCCCTGCAATCGGGTCGATTCTTGTGCAGGCCGCCGTTTCTGCTGCGAATTCATTTGCCTGGGCTCTCTTGATGGTATCTCCTCTTTCAGTTTCATATATTGCCGTTTTTTGTTTCTCTTGGCCCAACTGTCTTTCGAGGGCACTTAGATAGATATCTCTTACTACCTGAGTCTGTCTAGCAGATGTATTTTTGTGTTTCTGATTGTAATTATGTGATGGAAACTTTGGTGTTTGCCTTGCATTTTTATGTCCTTTAATTTATCTTGATCTTCTAAGGAAACCAGAAAATGGTAGGATTTGTTCAATTTCCTAAATTTGGTTTATGAAGTAATTTTGGAGTGTCAATTATGCATATGTGAATCTATATGTGCGTGTGTATGCAGTAATCTATAACTTTCTTAATCCTGTTGGTCGTTCAGGGACCGCGCTTTCTGCTTCCTCGACATCAAAATATATGATTTTACTCAGCCTCATTCTCTAGTCTTATTCACTTTACTATATCTTTATTTGACCTGCGGATAGCATAGATACTTATGATGGGAAAGCTCTGTTGATATCAATATCCCAACACTTGACTGTCTCTAATTATTGCATAATCTTACTCGAGACATCTCAAATGAGTTGGTTGTTTGACTAATATGTGGGTTGCGCTAACTGTGATAGAAATGCGAGGATTGATATGACAAGTTCGAGAATTTTATCTTGTTACCTGTACATTCTTCTGATGCAGCACATTTGAATAGCTATTTGTTTGGTCCCTGTCACTTTTATTTTCATCACTTGTTTATTTTTCTTTTTCAAGGCGAGTTCTCTATCCCATGGAGCTGATGTGTTGGAGATGGAGAATAATGAATTTGGAGGGTTAGTATTGTATTTGTATCACCTGATTTTGGTTCTTGATTTTATACTCGAGTTAGGACAGCATGATAAAAACTCGGAATACATGCACAGGTTTCCATTCAGCAAGCTTTTCTCTCTAAAAAAGCCGTGCCCCAAGAACCAAGATGGGGACGAGACTGATGGCGAAGACGAAGAAGATGAGGACGAGGTCGACGACCAGGGCAAGGATGGAGACGATGAGGAAAATATTTCTGGTGATGAAGCAAGCCATGAAGAGGATCCTGAGGACGAACCTGAGGTCAATGGCGATGATGGTAGTGAAGAAGAAGAAGATGATGAAGAAGAGGACAATGATGGCGATGATGATGGTGATGACGAGGACGGAGACGGAGACGGAGACGGAGACGGAGAAGAAGAAGAGGAAGAGGAGGAAGAAGAAGAAATTCCTCAGCCACCAGCAAAGAAAAGAAAATGAGTATAATCTTGCTGTCCTAATGTATTCTTTTCGTTTGTTAGATGCTCTCAAACATCGTTAATCGACATGTACTCTGATGATAATAATTAGACCGAGGATTCCTCATTTAACTATAATGATTAAGTTCACTTTCTCAAACAGATATATCCATCAAATAGGCAATAAGTGTCATAAGAAATAGGCCATTAAATCTGCTCAGCAAATGACTGTGGAGTTTCTGGGCATGAAGACGAAAGGAGGGTACCATGCGTAGGAGAAAGAAACAGAGGCAAATGGCCGAAGAGGATTGCCTTTAGCGACAAGACAGCCATTGCCCTGTTTCAAAACAACATTTGGGTCCAGATTTGCAGTCTTCTCGAACCCATTGCAGCTCAATACGACACCCTTCTGCGCGCATCTGCAGTTGTTGATGACCGTCACTGTCCACTCGGGTTGCCCTCCAACCACTCGCCCGCTCCGCACCGTCCCTATGTTTATGTTCTCGGCCGTGCAATCTGCTCCATGCCCTGCGTCGCCCATGGCAGCGATGAAGCCCATGGCAGCGACCCAAACAACGAAGAACTTGGCCATGGCTTCGACCATTAACTTTTTTTGCTCTGTTTTCCAAGACCTGAACTTGGATTTATGGTAAAATTTTCAGGTCAAAGTCTAGGGACCTTCGTAACTCTGTTGCAGCAGGATTTGTTCTTGAGCGACACATGGCAGATGAGAAAATGTTCACCCCATGGTTGGAAGCCAGCTAACTTCGACAATAACTTCGAATTAGCCCAGTTATTAATACATTTGAAATCTTACATCGTCGTACAAGTTCTAACTGTAGAAAGTTCGGTCGGTTCCACCGACGTTGGTCTGGTTTTACCAAATGTTTTGATGGAACTGAGACCATTCAACTTGGTTCGGTGCGATTAATTATAATATAAGTTCTTTGATTTTCTAAAATAGTTACGCATACCATTGAATATCTGAGTTAATGATGCTTTTCTGGGGGAACATGGATTTGTTCTTGGGCAAGAAATTAGATAGAAACATTCGATCTTTTATTCAGGTGGATTCAAGAGTGGCGTACATTTCTTACGGTCAACATGGTATAATCAATACTTAAATGGAGGGAGAAGGAGCCGGAGCGTAAGGACACTCGATATCAGAAGTGATGCCCTTGAAGACGAATGGTTGGTCGGCGGCGTAGGTGAAGGAGACTGAAGCGTAAGCATCGAGGCCACCGCCACCGGAGTTGAGGGAGGCCATGGGGTCGGAGAGGTCAAGAACCGTAGAGTCGATGGGTTCTTTGGACGAGAAACCAGTAGCATCGACGAGAATTTCGAGCTGCGCACAGTGACAGTCGTTGTAGAAGGTGGCGTTCCATTGCTTGGTTCCGTTCACCGTCAAACCAGTAGCGACGGTGGTGAGCTTGATGTCGTCCCAGGGGGTGCACTCCCAGTGAGGCTCGTCCCCAGCGTCGTAGCCCTCCTCGGCTCTGCCTGTAAAATCACAACAACACAAATGTTACTATTCACGTCGTCTAGTACGCGACCAAGCTCGGCTCTAAATGCAGAATCTTCTTACTGTGAGCGACGATGCCGAGGAAGAGGACGACGAACAGAAACTTGGCCATGGATGCCATTTTTTTTCTGAATTGGAGAGGAGATGTTCTTGGTTATGCAGACTAACCCTCCAAACAGCTATTTATAGGGATTAAAGCAGTAGTTTAAACGTTTGGTTTGATTAATTACGATCCATTGCCATCAGTTTTAACGTCCTATAAAATGTTACCAAGTCCAGATATAACCCCCGGATGCATTACGTACTTGCATGACGAAGATGGCAAGAAATGAGGTCTGAATTTCATATGAAATTCAGTTTAATTAAACATTTTACAAGTAATATTTGTGAATACTAAGAGGGAGGTCAAAATCATGTAGCTATATAATTATCTTTAAATAAAAAAATACAATTGGTGGATAAAAAGAACGCATAATATTTAGAAAATGGACTTGAATTAACAAAAAAGGTTAAAATCAAGGAGAACCAAACGTTGAAAAGGGAATAACATTGGCAGATGAGTTTTGTTAGGGGGCAGTAAATGAAGACTCCTCCCATTTATGATCATGGAGTCGTTTCCGTAACTTTTCTCACTCCGTAACCCTATAAATGCGGATGAACTACACACCCCAATCAAGCAAGAACATCTCTTCTCTCCAATTCAGAAAAAAAAAAAACAAACATGGCATCCATGGCCAAGTTTCTGTTCGTCGTCCTCTTCCTCGGCATCGTCGCTCACAGTAAGAAGATTCTGCATTTAGAGCTGAGCTTGGTCGCGTACTAGACGACGTGAATAGTAACATTTGTGTTGTTGTGATTTTACAGGCAGAGCCGAGGAGGGCTACGACGCTGGGGACGAGCCTCACTGGGAGTGCACCCCCTGGGACGACATCAAGCTCACCACCGTCGCTACTGGTTTGACGGTGAACGGAACCAAGCAATGGAACGCCACCTTCTACAACGACTGTCACTGTGCGCAGCTCGAAATTCTCGTCGATGCTACTGGTTTCTCGTCCAAAGAACCCATCGACTCTACGGTTCTTGACCTCTCCGACCCCATGGCCTCCCTCAACTCCGGTGGCGGTGGCCTCGATGCTTACGCTTCAGTCTCCTTCACCTACGCCGCCGACCAACCATTCGTCTTCAAGGGCATCACTTCTGATATCGAGTGTCCTTACGCTCCGGCTCCTTCCCCCTCCATTTAAGTATCGATTATATCATGTTTATCGGAAGAATCGTCCCGGGATGTTTGAATCTACCTGAATAAAATAAGATATTTACGTTAGTCTTCGAGAAAATGAACTATTAATCAACTCGATTCTGACCAGTCTCATTAGCGGTTAATCATCTACTCTTTCGTGAAACAATGGTTTTAGATAGGGATGGTCGGAATCGACCCAATTGTTTTTCGATTTGAAAGCCATAATCCACAATTGGCTTTCTAAAATCAATCCAAAAATTCACAAGAGAAAAAAACAGAGTTTCTAAAAAGTATCTATTAACTTGCAATCTTGCGTTCAACTATTTACAAAAAAATGATCAATTTGACAAAGATATAGCAAACTAAGTCACTTATATCGAATAAATATCAAATTACATCCATCCAATTTTTTGAAAAAAAAATCATCAAATGTAATTGAGTGGTCTATTCAGTTCCGACAACAAACATAACCTGACCTGCAACTCAAAATATAAAATATAACCCGACCCAATTTTTAACCATACATAAAATAAACCAACCGGATCCGACCACAAACTTTCGGTTTTGATTTAACCTTAATGGGTTCAACATAATGAGAGAATCTTAATCTATTACAGAATAAAGAATAAATTTTGATGCTGTCATTTGAACAAAGAGCTGTAAAAAACCAAGACCAACGCAACTCTCTCTCTCTGTTGATAATCTATCATTTATCTCTTCAAATTCACACTTGTTGTTCGATAACAAATCATTATACCCTTTTCAAATAATTATATACCCAAAAAATGTCTTCTAATAGTGGACTATGGCCGCCGGAGCATCATATCACAGGAAAGGAAGGGAGCTGGATAGAATGCTACAATCCCAGCTTTTTCGAGAACCAGTTGGAGAGATTGGCTATTACAAATCCTGCAAAGACCTGCAACACATGTTCTTCCAGGGTCAAATGAAGGCTAAAACATCTAATTCAAGCCAATATGTGGTGTATTTTTTTTTCATGTTTTTTACGGGTTAATATTATTTAAGTGTATTTTAGATACTTTCTTAGTTTTACTATAAATAGAGATCATTAGGTTTGTATTTGATTAATTTTGAATATTATTATGAAATGAATTCCTCTCTTACAGGCTAATCTGCAGTGTATTGTCCTTTTATTTCCATCCACTTCTACTCTATGCAAGATGAGCACGTTTCGTGGTCATCACGGGACATGTTCTTCCCAGATCAAATGAAGGCTAAAATCTCTAATTCCATCTGGCTTTTTCGTCCTTTTAATTTTAAGTAACCCAACTCATATGTTTGCTAATATCAAAATCAAACCTGCACTGAGCCGAGAATGTAGACTGCCGAGTAATGGCGGCCATGGATGAGCATATCAGCGACCATGGCAAGAGGAATAGTGAGGGACATCCCGAGAGTAGCCACTAGAGGTGTCGTCCAAACAACACAAAGCGCCCTTCATTTTAGAAACAAAAGATTACCCAAATATTGAGAGATTGAAGGTGGAAGACAATGAGTAAAGACGACATTTTCTCACCAGAAGTAATCGGAGAGCACGCTTCCAACGAAGCCATTAGCTAGAACGACTTCATCCAGTTTAGCTGAGTGGGGAATGGTAAATTTGGGTTCTATTCCCAAGGCTGTCAACGGCCAAACTGAAAGCAAGGAAATGAAAAGGGGCCTAAAAATTCTATCTTCCATTTGCTTAAAATAAAGTGCATTCAAAATATTGAATTTCATTGCAGCCAAGGCATATCAATCATTCAGGAATGCAAGATACAAAATCGCCTCATGCTAGTAGAAAAAGAAATTCTAAAATTACCTTCTTATTGTAAACGCCCACGTGTCGAATCATGATTGTTTCAATTATAGTGTAATTAATAGACTAAAATATAAATATTTATTTAAATATTTTACTGCACCAGTCATAATACAATACGACAACATCTATAATAAGAAGTTAACTTTAGACTTGTAGAAAAACATTTGCTCTACTGCTACTGGATAGCACGATAGGCGATAAAAATGCAGTTTCATTTTCATTGGAGATGCTCAAATATAGCACGAGAATAGAATAGGGGAAATGATTACCTAGCCACCAAAGAGCCACAAGTGTAAACAATCCAATGTAACCAAACAACTTTTGTACATCAACTCTTTCACCTTCCTCGCCGGCGAATTTTTTAAGCAGCACTGCCATAATTGTAACATAATTTTTCATAATTTTATTTAGCATTAAATTTGAATGATTTTACGAGAATGGTGTTTTAACTAACCAGTAAACAAACCATATGACACAGCCGAAAGAAGGCCAAAGAGATCTCCGACGAGAGAGCGTTTCCCACTACTGAAGACAAAACCCAAGTATCATGGCAATAAACGTGTTATAAAGGCTTATAAACATTGCCAATAAAAATGAAAATTACAAAAAAATTACGAGACTCAAGCATTTACTAAGAGTAAAGCACAAAACTCAACAAAATGAATAAACTTGAGGTGATTACAAAAGATCTAGATACACTTACAGGGAAGCATTTGATTGGGAGTCATCAGCAGCCCAAGTTTTTCCCATAGTTGTCATGGCTACGCCAGCCATGCTTACAAACACTGCAACCACTTTTGATACATTTAATGAATCTTGGCCGAGAAATGCACCGATAAAGAGAGTAAAAAGGCCTGACGTAGAGGATAGAACTGTAGTACTTGCAACACTCGTTCGTGCAAGTGCAGCATTAGAAAAATACTGAAAACCAAAATCTGTCATCAAAATCCAAATGTTTAAATTGTAATTGATGACACACAAAAAATACAAGCCTTTGAGGTCCTTCGTATCAAATTAAAACAAATAGGTCGTTTATTCAAGGGAAAGAGATTAATGCCTGAATCTCTAAATGATAACAATGAGAACGACTTCATGAAAGTACAATCTTTTTCTGTGTTATGAATCGATTTTTCAAAAACAACCAAGTATTAGTCCCTTCATTTTCATTGGTACGTTGGCCTATTGTTCTAAGTTCTACAAGATCTATCATTTTAGTCAAACCCCCTCCAATTGAAAAGAAGTTTCCTTAAATTTGGTTCTCTCCCTTCTTTCAATATATTTTGCTTCACATAAACAAAAACTCAATTTTTTTTCCAGATGTAACCACATTAATTGCCGAACCTTAATTCTCACGCTCATAAAGGTTAAACGATTTGAAGAAACTAACCAATAATGCTCTTTACCTCGGTTATAAACCAGATTGGAGCTATATAGAACCCATAAGTGGCAACTTCTCTCGTCGTAAGTTCTTTTCCTTGTTTGAGCAATTGTACATCATCTTTATGCCGAGAGACTAAAGGCCTCTCTTCTTCAAGAGGTGAAATATCTGCGTCACTGTCTTTTCTAGTCAATTCCACCTGCAGTTCCAGCTCGAAGTTTTTTGGCCCTCCATTGTATTTTAAAGGAGAACCAAATCCAGCATAAGACTCATTTGAGATTTCAGAGTTTCTACCCCTTTTAGAAGATCTACGACTAATCAAATTACAAAACCAATCCTTGAGGAACGCTATTGGAAGGTAAACTACCATAAGAGAAGCTCCTAGATACGTTATTGCAAATGGTTGCTTATAATCTGTAAAAATTCCCTGCAAAAGATTTTTGGCAAGTTGAAGATCATAATTTGTATGTTTCCAAGAAAAGTCAATTTCACTGGCATAATATATGTATTCGTGTGTGTGCATGTGATATGACATTCAACTGTTATGCTCTATTCATACTAAGCAGGTGATTTTAAAGCAAAAAGATAGTTTCAGTCCATCGTTTTTGAATTGAGCCCCTCATAACTTTTAGATTCATCCTTTATATAGCTTCATTCTGTTTTTGCAACCATGATTGCAAGAATAAGTAAAAGTTTATTATTTTAAACTAAGGGCGTAAACAGATAAAAAAAAGAAATCAACTTTTTTATGAAAATGTCCAAAAAATCAACTTTTGAAGTTCGGTTGTTCGAATTTAACTTCTTCGACAATGGATTATATACCCGAAATCATTTACAATTAATCCAGTCAAAGCAGTTATTTCAAGGCACCTTCTGCGATCTCTAGAATTTCCTTTAAAACCTCTGGGCTGTTAGATAGCAAAATTGTCAATGTCGATCAGACATCAACATAAATTCACATAAAGTTCAACTGTAAACGTACAGAACCAGGAAAAATCAAACGTTTAGCTCATTCATCAAAGCGCATAAAACTTGAAACTGCATCAATAAATTTGCGTGGAAGAAGAAAAGAATTCACAAAACAAAATAAGAAAAGAGAAAACCTGGGTGACTTCCGCAGAGGTGACCCAAATGATGACGACGGCAGCGATGAGGCATAATCCGGCTTTGTACCTCCAACCCATCACGAATCAAACAAGACCCAAATGAAAAAATCACAAGGATCTGCGTTCTTCAGCGCGATTATCGCCTTGGAGCACAAAAGTGGGATCTCAAAGTCTCGGATCTTAGGCGATGGATGAGCCAATGCAAAGAGGAGAAAGAAAGGGATTTCCAAAAAGCGGGAAGCAAAAAGGAGAGCTAGTAAATGAGGTTGGTAATGGCGAGTAAAGGGGGGATGATTCTTCCATCCAAAAAACGCCACAGATTTGGAAGGTGGGAGAAGGGGAAGGAAGTGTAAGAAATTATGCCATGGATGGTGGTTTTTAGTTAATTCATTCCCTCCTTCCTCCCTTTCTTTTTCATTTTTTACTCCACTAATTAATATTATCATAAAAATTAAGATAAAATGCGAAATAAATTTATAGTTCATGGTAATCGTAAATTTAAACTTTCTTAAAATGAATGATTTAGATTCTCGCACATGTTGTCGGTGAGATCTTTAATTCGATGTTTTAATTTGTACAGGTACCCAAAATGACGAGATCTGTTTAAGATTTAGTTTGATTTTTACCAGGTAAATCATTCATATGAAATTTATTATCTGATTTTAAGATAAGGTCTAACATCGTTAAATCCAACAAAGACAATGTTGGTTCAATTGGGCATTTGAGAAGCTCTCAACAATGCGTCACATAAATCTATCAAGACTTGACAGAGCCACCATCACACAAAAGGCTACAGCTTTATATTCCAAGTCGTCTTCTTCAACTAACATAAACAGATACAGCTAAGATGGCAGAGCAGATCTTGGTTTCGTTGCATTCAGTTGCAAACAGCAGTCCTGCTTTGCCAAAATACTAAGAAAAAAGAAGAATGGTGCCTTCAAAAACCAGGGTTTGGTTGGAAAATGTTGTACAGATGAGCTATATCTCCTAGATTCCAGAAACAATTAGAAGCATTTATTGAAAGTTAAATAACTGCTCGGCAGTTCAAATCAACTGCAGTTACCCGAAAAGATCAAGAAGCTGACATTTATTTGAGTATAAATAGAGTTGTAAGCTTCATATGAAAGCGATCTGAAGTATTATAAAAGTACGTGTGTTACTCTAGTAGTGGGTGAGTAGTAAAGAGAGAAAACCAGAGAAGAAAGCTTATATAGGGGAGGAGAACTGCCTTCTCGAGTTGCTGGAAATCGCCGGAGAGGAGGAGAGAAATTAGGTTTTTCTTGTAATCTGTAATCGTCTCTTTGACAAGTTTTAATACACCGCCTGCTTTCAGCCGTGGATGTAGGACACCTCAACGTCCGAACCACGTAAAAGAATGGTGTAGATTCTTTACTGTTGTTGATATTTGTTGCTACGTTGTTTGCATTGGTTTTTTGTCTTCTTGCGCCAGTGAGTTGTCCACATCAATTGGTGCGGTGAGCGTGGAATTCTGGTGTGTCTACCTGCAAGTAAAATGGCAAAATTTGAAGCTTCAATCTTCACAGGAAGCAATGATTTTAGTCTCTGGAGGATTAAAATGAAAGCACTTCTAGTGCAGCAAGGAGTAGCTCAAGCTATTGATGCAACAGCTATTGAAACCGTGAAAGAAAAAGATGCAAATAAAGCAGATGAAATAGAAGCAAAAGCACATAGTGCTATACTTCTCTGCCTCGGTGATGAGGTATTACGAGAAGTAACTAAAGAAGGTACAACTTTGAAGGTAGGGCAGAAACTTGAAGCTCTTTATATGAAACGTTCATTAGCAAATCGTTTGTATCTAAAGAAGAAGCTCTATAATATGGAAATGGATGAATCGGTTGAAATAAGAAAGCATATTGATGATTTCAACAGAATTATACTAGACCTAAATAATATTGGGGTGATTGTTGAGGAGGAAGATCAAGCCATAATTCTGTTAAGTTCTTTGCCAAAGCATTATGATAATTTTGTTGATACAATGCTCTATGGAAAACAAACCTTAACGATGGATGAAGTTAAAGCTGCTCTCAACTCTAAGCTGCTGCAACAGCGAAGTACAGTGGTTGAACAATCAAATGGAGAAGGCCTTACGGTTAGAGGTAGATCTCAATCTCGAGATCAGAGGCAGAATAAACACAAATCTCGGTCAAAATCTAAAACTGGGAGGAAATGTTTTTTCTGCCATAAAGAAGGACATATTAAGAAGAATTGTTTTGAAAGAAAGCGGAAAATGGCAGAAAAGAAGCCAGAACAGGGAGATGTTTCGTTAGTGACTGATGGCTACGAATCAGCTGATGTTTTGATTGCTTCGGAAGCAGATTCTAGTGGCTCATGGGTTCTGGACTCGGGATGTTCTTTCCACATGTCACCGAGGAAAGAATGGATTCTGAATTTTAAAGAAAACTCAGGAGGACAGGTTCTTCTTGGAAATAATCAGCCATGTAATATAGAAGGAGAAGGGAGTGTACAAATTCAAATGTTTGATGGGCAGATCAGAACATTGAATAATGTAAGATATGTCCCTAACCTGAAACGTAATCTGATTTCAATCGGAATGCTAGACAGTTCTTCTTGCACAATAAAGATTGAAAAGGGAGTAATGAAAATATCTAAAGGAGCTATGACAGTTTTGAAAGGGAAACTACAGAATGACTTATATGTTCTTCAAGGTAAAACAGTAACCGGAGAGAGTTCTATTGCAGCAGAATCTTCGGGGAAAGAAACAGAATTATGGCATCACAGACTCGGTCATATTAGTGAACGAGGACTCATTGAACTGCACAAGCAGAATCTACTCACGGATTGTAAGTCAATAAACCTTAAATTTTGTGAAAATTGTGTGCTAGGTAAAAGTACACGGGTGAAGTTTAGCCGATCAAATAAATCCGCAAGTGGAATTTTGGATTATATTCATTCTGACCTTTGGGGGCCGGAAAAGATATCATCTCGTGGAGGTGCTCACTATTTTCTATCAATAATTGATGACTTATATGTTCTTCAAGGAAGGTTTGGGTTTATTGCCTAAAGACTAAAGACATGGTATTCGATACTTTTAAAACATGGAAAACTTTGGTGGAAACAGAAACCGAGAGAAAAATCAAGTGTTTGCGGACAGATAACGGCATGGAATTCTGCTCAAATGAGTTTGAGAAGTTTTGCAAATCAGAGGGGATTAAACGACATAAAACAGTGCCGAATACCCCTCAACAAAACGGGTTAGCGGAAAGGATGAATCGAACTATTTTAGAGAAGGTCCGATGTATGTTAATTACAGCAAACATGCCTCGGGTATTCTGGGTAGAGGCTGTTAAGACAGCGGTATTTTTAATAAATGTGAGTCTTTCTACAGCTTTGGGTTTTTTGACACCGTTTGAAAGATGACATGGCTATCCACCTAAGCTAGACATGCTGAAACCATTCGGATGTGCAACATACTGTCATAAAAGGCAAGACAAAACCGAACCACGAGCCTTGAAGTGTATTTTTCTGGGCTATGCAGAAAATGTAAAAGGCTACAGACTTTGGTGTGTTGAACCGAGCAAACAAGGTGTTATAATAAGCCGAGATGTGGTGTTTAATGAAACAAATTTTCCTTTAAGAAAATATGATGTTTCTCCTACTAAAGAAAATTTGAGTTCAAGTCATACAACTCAAATTGAGGTGGAGCAATCTGATAATTCAGATGATAAAACAGAAAATTTGATATTATTTGAAGATGAATCAGCAGAGAATAATGCTGAAACAGAGAAGGAAGTTGACTATCAATTGACTAAAGATCGGTCTAAAAGAATTATAAAGCCTACAAAGAGGCTCGGATATGCAGATATTCTTGCTTATGCATTGCAAGTTTCTGCAGATTTATCAAATTCGGAACCGACAAGTTATGAAGAAGCAATTTCAAGTCCAGATAGAGAATTATGGGTTCAAGCTATGAAAGAGGAAATGAACTCTCTTAAAAAGAATAATACTTGGACTCTTAAACCGAAACCATTAAAGAGAAAAATTATCGGGTGCAAATGGGTTTATAAGATAAAAGAAGGGAACAATAGAAGTCTCAAACCGAGATACAAAGCACGGTTAGTAGCTAAAGGCTATGCACAAAAGAAAGGTATAGATTTCAATGAGATTTTTTCTCCCGTGGTAAAGCAAACTTCAATCAGAATTTTGCTATCCCTTGTTGCTGTGACAGATTTAGAATTACAGCAAATGAATGTTAAAACATCATTTCTTCATGGTCAATTAGATGAAGAAATATATATGACCCAACCCGAGGGTTTTGAAGAAACAGATTCTCATAAAGTATGTCAACTCCATAAGTCTATATATGGGTTGAAACAGTCTCCAAGACTGTGGAATACACGGTTTGATGAGTTTATTACAGAAATCAGATTTAGAAGAAGCAAGTATGACTATTGTGTTTATATAAACAGATCAGAAACCGAAGAAGATGCAATCTACATTCTGTTATATGTAGATGACATCTTGATTGCTGGAAAGAGTATATCTTCAATTCAGAAACTGAAAGAAAAACTTGGAAAGGAGTTTGAAATGAAGGATATGGGAGAAGCCAAAAAGATACTCGGAATTGAAATAATTCGAGACAGAAACAAGGGCTTAATAAACCTATCTCAAAAGGATTATCTAATGAAAGTGTTAACCAGATTCAACTTAGGAAATCTAAAGGCAGCAAAGACTCCTTTAGGTGCACAATTCAAACTCAGCAAGAAACAGTGCCCACAAAACGAAGAAGAATCTAAGTGGATGGAAAGAATACCTTATTCTAATATTGTTGGTAGCATAATGTATGCTATGATTTGCACCAGGCCCGATCTAGCTTACTCAGTGAGTATAGTAAGCAGGTTTATGGCAAATCCCGGAAAAGAACATTGGTATGCTCTTAAGTGGCTTATGAGGTACATTTCATCATCACTTAACATATCATTAGTGTTCGGAAATTACAAATCAGATCAAGAACCTATAACAGGTTATGTTGATTCAGATTATGGTGGGTGCAAAGATACAATGAAGTCAATATCAGGATATATTTTTATAGTATACAGAGGTGTTGTTAGCTGGAAAGCAAACCTACAAAAATGAGTAGCTCTATCTACTACAGAAGCAGAATACATATCTGCTTGTGAAGGTTTCAAGGAAGCCATCTGGGTTAAGGGGATAGCAACTGATTTCGGGATTAACAGTAAATGTTTAACAATTTACTGAGATAATCAGAGTGCTATTCATCTAATGAAAAACCCAGCTTTTCATGACAGAACAAAGCATATCAGTATAAAGTATCATTTTATAAGGATGTTCTATCACAAGGGGAAATACAGGTTGCTAAGATTCATACAGACCATAACCCAGCAGATATTTTGACAAAAACAATAAGTGTCACTAAGTTTAATCATTGTTTAGACTTAGTGAACGTTGCAGAAAAATAAGATCTAGAGAAAAGGGAAGCAGACGGAGACCTTGGCGGAAAACAGCTCAAGGTGGAGATTGTTGTACAGATGAGCTATTTCTCCTAGATTCCGGAAACAATTAGAAGCAGTTATTGAAAGTTAAATAACTGCTCGGCAGTTCAAATCAACTGCTTTACAGTTACCCGAAAAGATCAAGAAGCTGACATTTATTTGAGTATAAATAGAGTTGTAAGCTTCATATGAAAGCGATATGAAGTATTACAAAAGTACGTGTGTTACTCTAATAGTGGGTGAGTAGTAAAGAGAGAAAACCAGAGAAGAAAGCTTATATAGGGGAGGAGAACTGCCTTCTCGAGTTGCTGGAAATCGCCGGAGAGGAGGAGAGAAATTAGGTTTCTCTTGTAATCTGTAATCGTCTCTTTGACAAGTTTTAATACACCGTCTGCTTTCAGCCGTGGATGTAGGACACCTCAACGTCCGAACCACGTAAAAGAATGGTGTAGATTCTTTACTGTTGTTGATATTTGTTGCTGCGTTGTTTGCATTGGTTTTTTGTCTTCTTGCGCCAGTGAGTTGTCCACATCAGAAAAAACAACCTCCGGGAAGAGAATTGTAATGGCCACCATGGCCAAACCCACGCACTAAGACAACACCACATTGTTGAACGGCCAAAAGCGACGACACTCTACACCAACCTTAACCTGCCCTTTCAAAACAACAAGATACAACAAGCAAAGAAAGATTCAACAATTGGGAAAACCTAGCCAGACACTAAAAGGTCAACTTTTTTGCACTAAATCCAGTGACCGGAGTCGGTGATTGCAGGCAAAATCCGCCATGATTGATGTTATCACCCTCTAACGGGAGATAAAAACCTCATAAACAGATTCCAAGCACGGGAATCTTATAAAGGAGAGGTCATGGCTGGATTACCTGGAAAAAGGAGCTGGCGACTGGACAACAAGACCACTCAGAGAGATCTTATGATACCAACAAAAGCTGTCTAGAAAAACTTGTTTGCTACTTAGCTTTCTTCAATGGGGTCGTCACTGTATTGCGAAGGGCAATCTTCGCAATCGCTCCCAAACCAGCGTCGGAGAATTTCTGGCAGCCATTGAGATGAAATAGATTTGTCCGTGACATTTACACAGCCACTGAGATTGACCTTCTTTAAGCCTGCCTCGCAGGACACAAGCAGTGGGAGGAACGGATCATCAGTGATTCCCTCGAGCCCGGAAAGTTCCAAATGCTGAAGCTTGGGGCACAGCTGACCAAGTAAGGTGTTACCGTATCCTGCAGTTTGGTGAAGAATACAATAAAAGAAACCGTTTTCGTTGAAGATGAACGGATTGATTTTCTTTTATTTCCCAATCACACTTCCTATTTATAGTCTTTACAAACGGTTATTTTGTTACGATTATTTTCCTAATACAATCGTTCAATATATTCCTTCACCCAGCTCGGCTTATTCCTCTTCCTTTTAGGCTTCTCATCTTCCTCAGCTTTCCTCTCTCTTGCCACCGCTTCTGTATCTTCTTCCTATGTAACATAAGGCCAGGCTGGAATTGCTAAAAAAGAGAGAAAACGAAGGTGTGATGCCATAGAAGGTACAAGAAGGGGCAGAAGCTCCTGTGGTGGTGCGTCGAATGGAGTGTTGGCTCATGGGGACACCAAGCCTCAATCTTCACATGCAATGCATCGGTTCTTGGTACCAGATGTGGGGTTTGCTTGCTATTTTCCCCCACCACCTGATACAAAAAGGGGATAGTTAACAAAATTAGGCCCCATGGCAATTTGAATACGAAGTAGGTGGTGCTCTGCAAAATATTAATATAATAAATAAATAATTGAAAATTTCTGTTCTGGGGTCCATTTCCTTATGGATTCATTCTGAATATTACAGAATTCAAATGATTATACTCGTGTTAATGCACTTATTTTAACGATGCAAATTAAATTTGTCGCTGATCTATTAGGTTAACATCAAACCGGTGATTGAATTATAAAAAGTCAAAGTAACTACATGCTGACAGTCTGACTTGCCACATTAATTCAAAATATTATTCAATTGACTTAAAATTTTCCCTATTATAATACAATATTCAGCAAGGTTTCGTGAATTTTCAACGACAGTTTGGTTTACTATAATTTTTTCAACCCAGAAAGCAAACGAATTTATTAAAAACTCTTTTGTCAATAAAAAACTTTTCAAATTGAAAGATAAATTCTCACAATTAATAACACCACTTGCATGTAGTAATAACTGATTAACGAAGAGTAGTGTTTGACAAAAATAAGAGCATGAGTTTAAAAGAAATACCTATTCACTGCTGGAAGTCAGGTTTTTGATGAATTGAAGCAAATTGCAGCAGTTTGCCCATGAGGTTAATCAACGTGCTGGAGCCAAACTTGTTTACAATAAAACTGACAAGATTTCACGCAATACACGTATCTAGTATTCCTACTCCAGCTTTTACATTACTACAAGGCAAAATAATCAAATGCACCACCCAAGCACCGCTCACAGGCATCCAGCTTCGTGTTCATAACGTCCAATCATGGAATCCTTGCAGGCCAAGCAGCTTGAGCCGACATTATGATTCCCACAATCACACCGAACAGCTCAAGGGCACTACCAAATATTTCAATCACAAGAATCTTCACAAAAAGAGATGAGTTTTGGGCATCCGACAAGGCGCAGCTGCTTCCAATTATTCCTACACACAGCCTTCACGTAGAACAAACACCTAATATCGATAAACTTGACTAGGTGAGATGAAGGAAAGAGATGAAATTTATGAGACAGAGTGGCAAACCCGCAGACAAGGTTAGCGAAACCGACAATGAGTCCAGATGCAAAAATGGCATATCCTGCTCGGAGAGACTCGGGTGCATACATTTGTGATACTGAAACGCTTTCTAACTTTGTTTGTAAGATGATGGCTACTATAACACCATATATGGCCACTGCTTCACAAAATATCACACTGAAACAATTAAAGCACAGGTTACTTACAATAAATGTGGCTGGAATCTGGTTCACTCAGATGATCTTCATCAAATAATCAGTATCATTTTTCAATGCTTGGAAGAACTTTTGAAATTTACAAAGCAGTCATCAAAAGCTGGTTCTTTGGACCTCTTGGATTTTTCTTTTCAATTACTTTATTGGGAGGTTTTAGAACAGACAGAGACAACTCTTTTGCTAGGAACATTCTTAGAAAAGAGATCGACATAAATTCAATTCATTATGCTTATAGCCAGCATTGATCAACGGTAGCAACAATCACTTCAATTTCGAGTAGACCGTTCGCTAGGACCCCCAGATTATTGGAAAAAATATATATGATAACTAATTGCCAGCAGCAATCAAAGAAGGGACGAAGGACGAAGGACGAAGGATAACGCCACAGAATCAAAATTAGGGCTTCTCACCTGATTAAATTCTTCGAAGTAATCCGTGGAGCTTTGATCGCAGCACCAATTAAACTGCTTCCAGTTATATAGATCCCCTTGTAACCAAAAACACAACTTTTAAAAGCTCGCAATCTTCAGTCGTAAAGGACAGCGAAGACGGAGCTGGAATTACCAGGCGGCGCCGAGAACGGAAACGCCGATAGCGACGGCGATTCCAACGGCGGAGAAGGTGTAGGGAGAGATCCTGACGATTGCCCGGGCCCAGGAGCTCGCATCTCCGACCATTGCTGATCCTGACATGATTCAGTATATTTTCGCTGGATTGTTGTCCTCAACGTCGCTCTTTCCCTCGCCGCAGATTGGCTTCGTTATATATAACCGAGAGGAGACAAGGCCTTGGGCAAGCACGGACCGGACTCCGGCCCACAACTAACGGTATTAATATAGTTAATACCGTTTATTGTACTGAAGATTGTTTTTTTTTTTTTTACCTTATTTTGTATTTATTTGCTGAAAACATCATGGAGATTTCATTTCCCCGGAAATATTGAAAGAGTTTTTGATTCAGGTAGCCAGGCAAAAAGAACGAGGAGGCAGCCTTCTGGTTAGAGCTTCTCTTTCTTTATCTTCCACCTCGCCTCAGCTATAAAATGGCGTCGAGGAACAAAAACTCCACTGAGCAAACTAGGGACCTAGCCATGGCAGAGGAGATGATCACCTACATTTGCAAAAGAACAGTGGTAAGCACGAAGCCTGTCGTGGCCGGGAAACACTGCGAGCTTTCAGTTCTGGACAGGATAATGGAAGAACGCCACATCAGGATGGTTTTCTACTATTCGTCAACCGGCGAGGACAACGACGTCGGAGAAAAGACTAGTAAACTGAGGGAGTCTGCGTCGCAAATGCTGACTCACTTTCCGATCGTGACTGGACGGCTAGTGAAGAACGAGGACGGGAAGTGGATGATAAAGTGCAACGACGCCGGAGTGAGGATGGTGGAGGCGAGAGCCGCGTGTAGCGTGGAGGATTGGCTGAAATGCGTTGACAGAGAGAAGGAGCTCAAGCTTGTGCATTGGGAGGACATGTATACTAATCCTTACTTTTGGTCTCCGTTCAATTTTCAGGTCTTTCACAGCAATAACCTTTTAAAAGAACCAAAAAAGGAACTTGATTTGATCGAAAGAACGTAAAATTGTGTTATTGATGCATGCAGTTGACTGAATTCGAGGGAGGGGGTTTCGCAGTGGGCGTAAGTTGCAGTCATCTCTTGGGCGACTTCGTTTCCGCTACGGCGCTCATAAAGGCATGGGCAGATACGACGTCGGCGCACAAACTGTCAACGCCGCCGTATTTCCATCCACTTCCACCGAGCAACAGCAACTCCCACCATAGGCCATACGCTGCCTTGATCGAGCACTACAAAGCCTCCATTCGCCGGCCCATCTCCACCGCTTCTTCTGCTACAAAATACAACACCGTCACCTTAGCTTTCCCGCACCAGGCGGTTCGAGCCTGCATGGACACGACTGGACTGAACCCGACTCCCTTTGAGGCCATCGCAGGGCTCTTATGGGTGTGCATTAGCAGAGTTAGAGGGGGGCGAAAAGGGCTTGCGACCATGTCCGTCTGTTTGGACATGAGGAAAGCCTTGGGTTTTGAAAATGGATTCTTCGGGAACTGCATGGTCTACAATAAGGTGCAGTCGGAAGGGTTGGCGACGTGGGATGAGAATCTGTCGCTGGCTGTTAAGGCAGTGGGGGATGCAGTCGAAAAAATGAACAACGAGGGGGTCACTGATCTGATCGAGTGGCTGCAGAGCAATCAAGATATGAATGATTCGATGATGAGCGGACCCGATTTGATCTGCGCAGGCCTGGATTGCATTGATTCTTATCCAGCCATGTTTGAAGATGGGTCGGAACCATTGCGCACATCATATTATGTGGACCCCGTCCGCGGGGCAGGGGCGGTTCTGATTCTACCGTCGAGGCCGAGTGAGGGCCCGCAAAGCAGGGTGGCCATGGTAACTCTGGCGGCGGAGGAGGTGGCGAGGCTGTGCGAAGACGATCTCCTCGCGCGCTTCTCCCCGGCCATTATGATGGGAGTCGAATAAGTCCTTCTAGATCTAACTCTGATCATTGAAAAATATCGAATTTGCCGACAAATTCTTAATGTATTTCAAATGACGCAAATACAATAAATATCTTAATACAGGAATAGATGGCTGACTGGCCCCCGTCGTAGCCGGATCCATCCGCCGGGAATCTGGAAAGCCCGGAGTGGAGTCGAAGTGGGAGGGTGTCTATTTGAGTCCAACAGAAGAAGATTTCAAAAATAGAGACGCCAAAATAACCCATCTTCTAAATTTGGCGAGAACAACGCGGGGCATGACGATCTTCACCACGATATCCTGATTGCGGAGAGAAAACCTCTCCTTCCCAATCAAACCCAACGCCTATTTTCCGCCATTGATGCCTCTTTCTTCCTCTCATTCTCTTCTATATAAACCCCCCCTCATTTCCTTTTCCCTTCCATGGGCATCGGTTCTGTGATTTGATTGCAAAACAAACAGAAAAATGAACTCCAAAGCCTCTTCCTTCGCCTCCCTTGCCATTTTCATGCTCTTTTCGTCGGCCTCAGCTTTTGACATTAACCAGCTGGTCGGCCAACACCCTAAGTTCAGCACCTTCAATGATTATTTAACCAAAACCCAATTGTCCGCCCAGATCAACACTCGTCAGACGATCACAGTTCTTGTTTTTGATAATGACGCTGCTGCCGCCATCTCCGGGAAGCCATTGGAAGTGGTGAAGAGGATTCTGAGCGTTCACGTTATTCTCGATTATTTTGACATTCAAAAGTTGTCTCAGCTTTCCAACGACAATACTTCTCAAATCACGACGCTTTTCCAGGCTAGCGGTCAAGCAGTGAATGAACAAGGGTTCTTGAAAGTTTCGCTTATAAACGAAGGAGAAATCGCTTTTGGCTCCGCCGTGAAGGGCGCCGGTTTTGATTCCAAGCTCGTCGAGTCGCTGGTTGCTCGGCCTTACAATATTTCCGTGCTTCAAATCACGAAAGCTATCCAAGTCCCCGGAATCGACTCTATCACTAACTCCCCACCGTCATCCACCCCCGCACCAGTTGGAGCACCACCGAGAAAAGCTGGGGCTTCTAAGTCTCCGGCCGTGGCTCCCTCTGCCAAGCCGAAAGTTGAGGCTCCCCCTCCCTCAGCTAAGTCAGGCGATACTCCAGTGGCTGAGACACCGACGGGCAGCACCGGCAGCGCTCAAACACCGACGGGCAGCACCGGCAGCGCTCAAACACCGACGGGCAGCACCGGCGGCGCAGAAGCACCGACGGGAAGCACCGGGGGAGCACAAGCACCCACGGGCAGCACCGGCGGAGCACAAGCACCGACGGGGAGCACCGGCGATGCCGAGACACCATCGATTGCCTACGCACCGGAGACAGAAGCAGCGCCAATAGGGTCTCCGATCAGCTCCCCGCCACAGCCGGCGGATTTCTCCGACATCATGGACGCTCCGGCCGAGGCTCCTTCAGAACCCACAAGCGCAGCGTGGAGAGGCAGTGCGGGGGTTATGGTGGGAGTATTCTCATTTTTGGCCGGGTTCTACTTTTAAACGACCGATCAAGAGATCTTGGGTAGGCTCAACTCAAACCCAGGACTTGTTAACCAGTCCATTATTGATCAATTAGTTTAACCAGTCCATTATTGATCAATTAGTGTAATTCATAATTTTTATTATAACGATGTGATGCAATGTAATTAGCAAACTAGTTTTGTGACGCCAAGACCCAAGAACAACTGCATAATTTCATTGCTTCCTCAATGAACTAAGCTTTTAGCGATGGAGGAGCAGAGTGCAGATTCGGTGGTCTGAGAAAGGCCGTGAAGCCAGAATCCTCAAATCCACCGTTTCCGGTCACTATTATTCTAAAAAAATGGGGAAGCAGTGATTTGCCCATGAATCCTCACCAGAATGGCATCAACGACAGCCCGCTTCTTTTGAACGATCACACAACTGCAGAGGCAGTGCGGCGCAAATCTGCAGTCCCGTTGCCGAATTTCCCACTCGGCTGCCTCCCCTTGAAACTGCCATACCTAGAAGGCTTTGGCCGGAATAGAGACATCACCATTTTCTCCAATGTCTCTACTGTATACTTGCCATACTTGTTCGAGCTTCCATCTTGCTCCACCAGGGCCCCGTAATTTTGCATATAGCTTCTGTAAACAGGCACGACTGCCTGCGCAATGAGCTGGCATACCTTCTCCCGCATTTCCATGTCAGGAACGATCCAGTTCGATTGCTTCTTATATGTGTCATCGAAAGCTTCGTTAAAACTTTTCAACCTTTTCTTGACAAGATCTCGAGCTGTGGCCCGTCCCCCAGAGAACAAAATCAATCCTTCTCTACTCAAATGGCCAGGAAGCTTATTCCAGCTCTCTCTCAAAAAATCAGCGGCATACTCGGTCCTGTATTGTTCATGGCCCTTCAACCAAAGTTGGCCCTTAAGATCCCCCAATTTGGTTCCTTTCAAATGCTTGTATAAATGACCATGGTTATTCATTGCAAAAAGGCTTGATAAGGTGGAATCCTCATAAGCCTTAATCCACGTCTGTAGATTCATCTCTACTGCTTTCACAATTTCCAACACCTCATCGACAATAACTTTCTCTTGAAACTTCTCACGTTTCCAGCTATGGTAAATGACCAGAGCTTGAATTAGAAGTGGCTTATAATGGTCCCCAAGCAGTTTATTACAAAAATCAGAAATAAAGGTCACCAACCTTGGAACACCCCCGTCAGATGGGGGTGGAATTTGCCTCTGTAGCTCTACCTGATTCCGAAGTTCCCAGAAGATCTCCGATGCTCCATTGATGACCCTCTTAATAACATCTCTCGTAAGGTTTTGGATATCAACGCACGCTGCTCCACCAAAAAGTCGGTTGAAGTCCAGCCTCAAAGTACTCAAATGTGCAAATATATCTAACAGCATCAATAATTTAATGGGATTCATCTTACTGTCCGCAACTGTCTTCCCAAACTGAAGAAATGCAAGGATGCCAGACGCAGCTGCTATTTTGGCAAAGCAATCCATAAACAGTTCCTGCCCAAGTCTCTCAAATATTTCTTTGCAAAGCTTGTATTCTGCCTCAAACAAGTGTTTCACAGAGAACTCCAAGTGTCTTCCCCATTGTGCAATGTGTCCTTCTACGTTTTGCACTTCATTGAACTCAGTCAGAGACATCTGAAGGTAGTCCAAATTCAGGGCTTTCAAACTTTCTCTAACATTCGAACTGCGTACATCTATGTAAATCGACATACCTTTCCCGTGCCTCTTGTTGGCTGTCAATCTGCCCAGAATAGCCTGCAGTTTATGAATAACAGAAAACGGTAAGGGTGATGGCGCAATGGCTGCTTGCTCCTCGAGCAAGGATGAAGATGACATTGGGAGAGGCACACTATGCTCGGCGAGTAGCCTGCAGAACTCATTTTCTAATTTGTCCATAGCAGCGTGCAAAAGCCCTCCATCAAGATCTTTATTTTCCTCATCACTCTGCAATGCTCGAAGATTCACCAGCGAACTCTTCAAGCTTGCTATGTACCGCTCATCTGCAACACTATTATCATGCAGGTACTCCACTATATCTTCCAACCACTGAATCGCCAATCCAGAGTTATCACTCAAAAATCTCAAAGCCTCTTCAAGGCGTTTGGACACCGACAGATAACCAGGTAGATCAGCGCGTGGATCAGACAAAAGGGACTTTTCAAGGCCATGAATGGCATCAAAAACTTTAAGCACTGCTGCCGCAGGGGCGACTGCTCGGTTAATATGGCCACCGACAGAGGTTAGAGCGTCCTTGTGAGCACGGATAGGGCGGACAGCCGCCTCAAGGGAAGGCAATCTCCGCTGAATCTCTTCCAATCTGGGGCCGGTTTTATCGAGAGCAGAAGCTAAAGCCTTAGATTTATCCAAGCTAAGCCTCAAGGATTCTGTAGCAGATGCCAATTTATCAACGAGAACGTCTCCCATTACTCCACTGAAAACCCCAAGTCACCAAAGCAGAGCTTGAACTAAGAACCAATCTGAGTCGGGGTCAGAGATGAGCTGCAGAAGCACCACGGAGGAGTGCTACGGAGGCACCTCTAATTCAATCGCAGTGAAGATCCCAACGAATCATGGAGGGAAAAGATAGAGAGCCCCAACTGATCAGCGGAGAGAATGGGATCTTTGGTCTCTCAGCGCTGATTCGACGTCGGAAATAAAGAAACGGAGAGAATCAGATAGGGTAAAAGAGGGCAGAAATCGGAGATTCAGAATCGGAGCGAATGATGCGTAGGTGAAAAAATGGAATTCGATTGAAATAGAATTGGGCAGCATCGGACAGCGACAACCTTGCTCGAGTGCGTTACAGACTGTTTTACCCTTTATATTTGGGTCGGTTTTTCGGACCGATTTTGATCTGAATTTGAGCCAGGTTTTTGTCTAAATTTTGACCCATCGTTCGGTTTGGTTTTTACAGTTTCGATTAACTGGGTTCATAGCCGAACAAGACCATAGAAACAGACGAGAATCGAAAGTCATAGTCCAATTCTTGGTCGGTTTATCTTAAATTAAAAATGAGTTTCAAGTTATACAGCAAAAAACTAAAATATTTTGAGTTGATTATCAGATTTAATAATGCCAAACTAAAATTATTACGTAACTTAACCCTAATGAAAATCTTATTTTTCATTTTTTCATCTTTTCATTATAAAATATGCTTACTTTAACGTATGTGATGTGAAGATACACATATTCTTAAGTATACCTATTTTGCATACTTTAATTTAAATTATTATATTTTAATTATGCTGAATTTGAGTTAATTTTTTAGCGATTTGTTGGGAAGGCCAGAACCTCACCATGACCAAAACAAAATATACGATTCGGTTTTGGTCCGATTGTAGCAAGTTATTGGTCAAATTCTTGTCCAAAAACTCAAAACTAAAATATTAACACCAACTTGGACCGTTTTATCAACCCGTGACCAAAATGTGAACTATCGATTTCGCTCCAACCCCATTTCTACTCTTCTTATATCCTTAGACCGCATTCTGTAATCTTGTTGAGTTCAATTAGATCCAATATAGCAGAAATAGTGGATCTAATAGCGAGCCAAAACATAGGATCATGAAATAATAAATGAAACAACCTGTACAAAATTTTTGATCAACTAGAGCGTCCTGTTCTAACTTGCTCGTGCGCTTTCAATACCTGGCTACTAAACTTCTCCAACGCCTCGAATATTGGCACCAGCCCTACCCGAATGCCACTCGATGCTGCGCTATTCACTAATCTCACGGCATCCGGATGCCTCTCTCGCTCCTCTTCCAGTCTCGTCCTCATCGAATCCAAATCCACTTTTAGATCATCCAGCGCCGACACTCCGCTCTCCGAAGCAGCCTTCGAATCGGCCGATGCCCTGTCCTGCTCCTCTTTCATCCTTCCCCTCTCCATTCGCAGCTGCTCAAAGTCCTTGGCCACGAACTCCGCCTTGATCCTTCGGCGTTGCTCCTCCCCTTGCCTTTCCCATAAATGCTCCAAGTTCACAGCAAACTCCCGCATTGCCTTCCCCACCCTCTCTTCGGAGACTGTTTCCATGGCTTGATACCAATCGTTGCATGTTATGAATATGGGCGGAGCTCCGATTTGACCCGGGGAGAAGGGGGCAATACCATCCGAGGTTTCCTCGGGCTCATGGCTAATGCATCGTAATAGCCAATCATTCAAGGCTTCCACATACCCCTTTTGGCTGCTTATCCAACTGTTGAAACAGTTGTACCAATTTCGAAGCTCAAGTTCTAGTTCTAATGTAGCTTTTACACTCACATCCCCCCGGAGCGCAGTTCTGGCTTTTAGAGAGCGAATCTTGCTGTCCATGATTGCTTGAAACTGTTTCTGGTGACACTTGACCATGGATTTCCACATTTTTACCAATCTGCGCGAGAAAAAGTTGACATCATCGCCAAAAAATCTCCCAACAATGGTACAAAATGTTGCCACTATGCTAAAAAGAAAATTATAAATATCTTTGAAAGAACCTCAACAAACTTCCATCTGGGGAGAGAATACAACAGGAAAAATGTATTTCAAGTGCCAAGGAATGATAGGAGTACAGTATTACCCATGAATCAATTCCGTGAGCTGGGGCTGCAATTCTTTGTCCCTCAATTTTCGTATGTGGCGAGAAATAACGTCAACTGCCGAGATACAAACATTAATTTTTGTCAGCAGCTTTCTAATAGTGGTCTGAGTAGCATCGATTTTACTCGAGTCTGCCCCTCGGTCATCCAAGGTTTTCAATCTCTTGCACTTCTTTTCATACATTAGACGTAGCTTTTCTTCATCCTAGAACCATTTTAAACGGTAATAAACACCTTGTCAAAAGCAGGATAATGTCAGAGTATTTGTATATGACTGGGACGCTGCAATCGGAAAACAACGAAACCAACAGTCCATGATAAATATCTGCACAGCTTAGTCAAAGCTTTAGCATAAATTTCAGAAAAAGCATGAAGCTCATCAGTAAGCTGACCAGTTTCATTCCACTGTAGATGGCTTTTGGGTTCAAATTATTTAACTGTAGCATTGAAGACCTCAGTTTCAATTAATTACAACAAAGTTGACAAAGAAAAAGACAAACACACGCAACCCACCTGCATGTGACTATACCAACAAGCATCGGGACATAAAATGCACCATATATATAATGGCATCGCCCAAATATTCAAACAGGAATCTACTGTCACATTCGAGTAAAGTCGAATTATTCTATCAAGAATGAACTGAGATCCGTTCTTCTATATGAACACATACAAATTTTCCTAGCATGCAACTCCCATCCTCAATCGGCCTCGCGCTGGACCACTCAGTAAAAAGAAAATCGTCTACCATAGAAAAAATGTACTTAGAGATTGAGAAAGGTCTAGGAAAAGAAACATACGACTGTTCCATCAAATATTATAAACGAAAGAATCATCTTTGTATGACGTCAACAACAAATAAGACATGTATGCACACCTACCTTTACCTCTTTATACAATTTCTTTTCCCATGCATAGAGTTTTTCTAACGTTAACGACAGATTTCCAGACTTAAGAGCAAAGTCGTTCTCGTTGTCTGCAGATGTAACGTATTGTTTTGCCAACTTCACTGTCTTTGCATCCAACTGAATTCTAGTCCTTGGTGGCAGATGAGAGTATGGCATGGAAGGCACGATCAAGTACATGATCCTTGAAAAAATCACTGCAGAGAGCAATTACGACTGAAATTCAACAAGAATACAAAAGAGAGAAAATTAACAGAATTAACAAACTAGGTGGGATTATAGCTCTTTATGCACCTTTAAGAATTGTGGCTTTAGATTGATAAGGCAGCTTCCCCGCCTCAAGTAATAGAGCCACCTCTTTCCCGTAGCTATAGGCAACGCCAAACTCATCTCTTATTTCCTTGACAACTTCCTGTAGGTCCCTTGTACCACGGGCTGTCAATGTGGTTAGACTACTCAGTTTAGAGGATTCGACATCGAGGGCTGATCCTTCTCCAACCTCAAAACTCACAGCTTTCTTTCTCACGAGTTCATCTACTGAACTTCTCGACCCAATGGTATCTGGACTGCTAGGTATTTCATTTCTATGGGCTGACGTTGAGCTATCACTGCTTTGCAGTGGCACGGTCTTAGAGCTTCCACGATAGGTTTGTGGTGGAACGTCCTTTGATGTGCCCTCATCTGAATTCTTATTCTTGTTCTTAATATCAAAATTTACTTTCTTCTCCATATAAGTCGCTTTCAACTTTTCTTGCTCTGTTTCATCTTCTAAATCAGGAATCCCCTCCCTATTCCTGACTTCAATGGAATCAGGACTACTCACTGTTGAACCGTATCCATTCTTGCTCTTTGGGTAATAACCAGGATAACCATAATCATAGCTATCAAAAACATTTATATAATCCCAAGCGGAGACGGTTGGAGGCGAAGAAGGAGCGGGTGGAGGAGGAGGGGATCTGGGCTGCTGATTATATTGAGGATAATTATTGGAATGCATGGCCATTGACATCCCATAGAATCCATTATTCTGATACTGCGAATACTCCTGATATCCAAAAGAAGAATCGGTCCAGTTGCCATTGGGAGCAATATATGTCTCCTGGGCATCATACACCACTGTCTTTGCTGGCTCCGGCGACCTTCTCATGTAGTAGGCGCGCACATTAGTTATGGGAGGACCCCAAAATGCTGGTGAGTTCAAGGAAGAATAAGGCGGCGGAGTAGGACCCTTTTGTTCTTCGGGGCCATCCTCCAAATGAATGTGACTCGACGAGGAACCCAAGTCAGAGTCCGAGTCAGAGCCTGACGATAAATGGAGGTGAGAGCCCTCGATCTGGTCTTCCTGAGAATTTTCAGGGGAAATGGAAGCCAAATGTGAAATCGGTGGGGAGGACGACGACTTTTTGTTATTGGCGCGCGGTTTGGGCCTCGTCGTCTTGCCTTCGTTGGAGGGTAATGTGAGGATAGGAGAGGCAGGGGAGGAAGAGCCGGCAGCGGCGACGAGGATCTCTTCGTCGACGAATTGGCGAAGGGCGTCGCCGACGTCTCTGAGAGAGTGAAAATAGGAGACGTGAGCAGCAGCTAGGGCGTGTCGGTGATGAGAAGCAGCCTTTATAAAGTCCTTGCGCTCTCTGCAAAGAGTAACCAATTGAAAGTTGTCGACCTTGGAACCTCCGCAGCCCATAGCAATGGGGCGCAGAGAAAAGTCGGAGAATCAAAGCCGAGGCTAGTGCAGCAGGAAAGCGGAAGAGAGAACATGGACTGTAGCAGAGATCTGAAAGAGAGGCGGTGGAGGAGACCAAGGGTAAAAGGAGAGAGAGAGGAAGTTCGGAGTTCGGAGCTTATTGATGAATTAAAAAAACAAGGCAAAGCAACAGCTAACCGATGACCGAGACAGGGCGCGCAGTTAGGTAACGAGGTTGCATCTACTCGCAACCCTTTCACCTAAATCCACCCAATTCCACGACTGGCCCCTGCTTTTATACACCCATGGCCGATGCAATAAATTAAGCAACCGATTCCCCTGCATTTTCAATCATTCCCGCCTCCTCCGCCGCCACCCTCGTGCTACGACCACCGCACTAGCATCACTCCATGGCCGACCCACCTGTCTTCGATGCACTCGCCGCCTCCCAGTTGGTCAAGGACCTCAGGCTCACCTTCGCTTCCGGAAAGACCAAGTCTTATCAATGGAGAATATCGCAGTTGAAATCTCTCCTCAGCCTTTGCGAGCACCGCGAGCAGGATATCGCCGATGCTCTTCGCTCCGACCTTTCCAAGCCCCAAGTCGAGTCTCTCGTTTATGAGGTATCCCATCTCCTTTTCTCCACTCAAAAACAAGTTTTTACTTTTCATTTCCTCGTCCCTCTTCTCTGCCACCTGCTGATCCGTCGTGCTCCTTCTGTCACTACTCTCTTCTCCTCTTATTTAAACTAGAACTTATTGGTTCTTTTTTCCCAAATGATTTGAAAAGCTCGAATTATCGCGAATACGTTCTTTTATTCTTGATAATCTTCATTGTGCTCAATATTTTTCCTATCTAATCAATGAACTTCCTCCCTGCCCAGATAGTTTTTTTTGTCAATCACAAGATGATTCATTTCCTTACGTTTCTCGATGTACACGCAACCTTAAGCTGTACTTTTTTTTTTACGTAAACGTGTTTTTCGTTTCCACTGTATCCGTCTTGGAGTCTAGTTGTTTCGCCTTTTCAATCTAACGAAAAAATGTTGTCTTTCGTAATGATAAGGAGATGCGATTACATCAATTAAAGCTGAAAACGTTAATGTATTATTGTAGGATCATGCTCTTGTTAAGGCTTTATGGCCAGTTTTACGCTTGAAATATATGTTCTTTTCATACTAGGCAGCTGGATCGATGATCTCATAACTTTCTGCAGAAAAAAGAAGTCCTTGTTTTTCATCTTATACGTTGTATTATCATTTCATATTCCTTCCAAATTCAGGTGGTTTTTTTTTGCAGGTAGCTATGCTGAAGAATTCATGTATAAATGCGCTTGCCCAGCTCAAGCATTGGGCCAAACCTGAAAAGGTTTTTTCTTTTCTTAACTATTTGTAGAGTAGAATATGCTTAACCTTGATTTATTTTTGCTTTATCATGGTCCTATTGCAGGCTAAAACTTCAATTACAACATTTCCTTCTTCAGCTGAAATCGTGTCAGAACCTCTGGGTGTTGTGCTAATTATATCAGCCTGGAATTATCCTTTCTGTATGTTGGGATCTCTAAAGTAAATATACTTTTTCATCTTCCGAGTTTCACGTTGATTAATGACTATAATGTATATTTATCACTGTCAGTGTTGTCACTTGATCCATTGATTGGAGCTATTGCTGCGGGTAACGCTGTGGTTTTGAAGCCATCGGAAATTTCTCCTGCATCGTCATCTTTACTTGCAAAACTATTAGGTGAATATCTGGATAGCTCTTCTATAAAGGTCGTGGAAGGAGCTATTCCTGAAACTTCAGCTTTGTTGGAACAGAAGTGGGACAAAATATGCTATACAGGTTCTAATCAATCATCCATTGTTCTGAGAATTTTAAATGACTAATCCTCCTATATTGCTCCAAAAAATGTAGTTTTCATGAAAGATCCTTACGACTTGCGAACATTATGGTTGGTGGGGTTGTGAGCGATGAATATATGATTTTGATTGGTTATTTTGAAAAGTCAGTATAAGCTTGATTTGTTTTGATTGAAGTTCTGGTGTTGGATATTCTCAAGAACAAGAATTTTGTTTTTAAGTTTTTCACTGTCTTTCTAAGAAAGCTTGGCATAATGTCTCAGTGGTTAAATGCATGACAGGAAGCCTTCAATTTAAATATTTGAATGTTAAAGGTTAAGTGCCCTGCGAAAATCAGAAGGGCAAAAAGTAAATAACAAGTGCTTAGTTGATCAGCATGTGTTTTCCATTTTTCCTCGTAAAAACATATGTGAAGTTTCAAAGTAGTAGAAGGCGGTATCTTATTTTATGCGAGTCTTTTGAAACCACATCTCTTCTACACTTGAATCATATGAGTTAAGAACTTAATGATGTGGCTTTACATACCGCCAACAAATTAAAGTAAATGGAAGAGATCTATCATTAAAGTTGTGACTAAGGATTGTTAAGAGCATGCAGGGTTGCTGCCTTTTTTTAATGAACACCATATTTACATATTAACAGGCAACGGGAGAGTGGGACGCATTATAATGACTGCTGCTGCGAAGCATCTTACGCCAGTACTCTTGGAGCTGGGAGGAAAATCGCCTGTTGTCGTCGATTCAGACATTAGTTTAAAGGTGAAAGAATTTTTTTTCTTCCTTGTGGATCCCAATTAGGGTTTTTGTATCATAATGGAGCCAGTATTGTTCATTTCTTTTAGGTTACAACCAGACGAATAATTGCTGGTAAGTGGGGATGTAATAATGGACAAGCATGTATCTCCCCAGACTACATCATAACTACAAAAGACTATGCTCCTAAATTGGTAAGCTTTTCTGTTTCTCTACATAGTTTCCTCTTTCCTCTGATGCCTGTTTGTCTGCAGATAGAATCTCTGAAACGAGAATTGGAAAATTTCTACGGCAAGTATCCTTTGGAATGTACGGAACTGTCCCGGATCGTAAACATTCATCATTTTAATCGCTTATCAAAGATCATGGATGAAGAGAATGTTACAGATAAGATTATCTTCGGAGGTGAAAGAGAAAAATCCAACTTGTAAGTCTGTTTTTTTTTTCATGTTACTTAATCACTTCAGTCAAGGCCTTAAAGATTTCAAATGATCTACAACAGAAGGATTGCTCCTGCCATCTTGCTGGACGTCCCTCGAGACTCGCTGATCATGACTGAGGAAATATTTGGTCCATTGCTTCCCATTCTTACGGTGAGAGCTATTGAATATTTGTGAATTTTTCTGCATGATGAGAAGGAAATCAATATTGTCGTTTTGGGTAGGTTGACAAAGTGGAAGAGAGTTTTGATATCATAAACTCTGGTCCAAAGCCACTGGCTGCGTACCTGTTCACAAACAACAAGAAGCTCAAGGAGCAATTCGTGTCATCTGTCTCGGCAGGGGGTTTGGTTGTCAACGACACAACTATACATGTGATTATCCTCTCTTCATTTTTTGGAAACTAGATAGCTTGCTTGAACATCTAATCTGAACTTTTCATGGTTTCGTTTCTCTCTCTCGTGGGCATCTCTTGTCATGCAAGAGAGACCATTATGGTAGCCAACTGACTGTGATCGGCTTTTATTGGTCAGCTTGCAGTTCACAGCCTACCATTTGGAGGTGTGGGAGACAGTGGAATTGGTGCATACCATGGGAAGTTTTCTTTCGATGCGTTTAGCCATAAGAAAGCAGTCGTCTATCGAGGATTTGAGGGAGATGCCTCGATGAGGTACCCGCCTTTCACTCCGGGAAAGTTGAGAATTCTCAAGGCTCTTGTTGGTGGTAGTTTGTGGGGCCTTATCCGTGCTCTTTTCGGGTTGTCCTGATCTTGTTATGCTTCACGCATTATATCATCATGCTCTTTTTTATGTCTTGTAAATGAATATGGATTCTCCTAATTTGATTGCTGCTGGCGATGCGAATAAAATAAGTATATCATTGGATGCTTCAGATTTTCTTAAATTTAAAAGCTTTCTCACCAGCGTTCAAGATCTCATAACTACGATGCGATGATTGAAACCCCATGCTTTTCATAGAGCCCACATTGGATTCGATGATTTCTGCGAAAGTCCTGAGCTCATAATGCAAGCCTAATGCTCTCGTCTTGTCCTCAAATGTAAGGTCAGAGTTTCATGGAGGAAGAGACGTGAGCGAACAAGGGTGTGCGTCATGGATTGAAACTGCGGGAAGGAAAATAAGTGGAGTCAAATGCGTTGGTTGAAGAAGATTCTAAGACATGGACAGCGAAGCTAGCTACCGCTGGATTGGACTCATCTGTTTAACCTGTTCGCTGTAACGATTCCCCTCATTCTGCCGGTTGCTCCACTGCTTCACTTGTTCGACATCTGTCCTCCTCGACTTCATCGTCTTCGACACCACCACATTCGCTAACTTTTCATCCTTAATTGAGCTTCAGTTTCCTCTCTCTCTCTCTCTGTCTCTCTCTCTCTCTGATTCAATGTCCAATGACTTAGCCGTTCAAGCTTACACGTTTTTGGTATGCTCATTCCTCCGTTCCCCATAATCTGAGAGACATCTTCTCTCTTTAACCCAAGTTTCTCGTTTATTTCAGATCCAAAACTTGTTTAGTTTCTTCCAAAAAGTTGAGAAGAAGCTTTCTTTCTGTCCTCCCACTTTTCTTGCTCCCCTTCTCGGACGAAGATGGCTGACAAGACGCACCTTCCCCGCGACCCACAAGCTTTTAACGTCACTGCCGATGACCCGCCACAAAGTGCCTCTAAATGCTTCGACAATGATGGCCGCCCCAGGCGAACTGGTAGGCATTATCTTCTCCTTCTGCCACAGTTCAAAAGCTTTTCTCATGCTCTGATTTGGTTTTCAAGTGAAAATTAAGTAAATGACTTTTTTCCTCAAAATAAAACCAGGGACGGTATGGACCGGCAGTGCTCACATAATTACAGCCGTCGGCGTCCTTTCTCTGGCTTGGGCCACTGCTCAGCTCGGGTGGGCCGGTCCGGCGGTGATGTTTTTGTTCTCCTTCGTCACTTACTACACTTCAACTCTTCTCTCTGCCTGCTACAGATCCGGTGACCCTGTCACCGGAAAGAGGAACAACACTTACATGGACGTCGTCCGTTCTAATCTGGGTAAGAAAAGTGTCACTATTTCACGTATTCCCCCGAGTTGAAAATTATAAAATATCATCATCTTCGTTGCTCGTGTTTTTAAATGTTCTCTATTGACAATAAATTAAAATAAAACTTAGGAAAATAATAATGTTTAAAATAAATATAGAAATAAATTCTTAGATGTTTTTATTATTTTTATTAAATGTTGTAAATGTGGTTTAAGAGTTATATTTATAATAGCCTCTATAAAAAGACTACATGATTGTTAAAAAAATTCATTCAAAGCCAATAGCTTTTTCCTTTCTCTCTTTATCTATTGTCGAGAATTCTCTCCACCTCCAACAAACTAGTATCAGAGCTATCCAGGTTTTTTTTTAAGGATACTCATGGCGATCAATGATTATTTAAAAAAAAAAACTCATGAAAATAATAAATTTATTGACAATAAATTAAAATAAAACTTATGAAAATAATAATGTTTAAAATAATTATAGGAATAAATTCTTAGATGTTTTTATTATTTTTATTTAATGTTTTAAATGTGGTTTAAGAGTTATATTTATAATAACCTCTATAAAAAGGCTACATGATTGTTAAGAAAATTCATTCCAAGCTAATAGCTTTTTTCTTTCTCTCTTTATCTATTGTCGAGAATTCTCTCCACCTCCAACAAACTAGTATCAGAGCTATCCATGTTTTTTTGAAGGATACTATAGCGATCAACGACATTTCGTCGATGAGCATTTCACAACCTTCTATGTCAGTATTCAAGGGAGAAAACTATGAATATTAGAGCATCAAGATGAAAACACTCTTCAAGTCTCAAAAGTTGTGGGATTTGGTGGAGAACAAATATTCTGACAATGATGAAGAAGCGAGAGCAAGGGAGAATAGGAAGAATGACTCGAAGGCCTTATTCTTTATTCAATAGGCGGTGCATGAATCTATATTCTCTAAAATTGCAGCGGCGAAAACTGCAAATGAAGCTTGGTTAATTCTGCACATTTCGTTCCAAGGATCAACAAATGTAATCCAAATAAAGCTCCAATCTTTACGATGAGAATTTGAAACTTTGCAGATGACTGTACAAGATTTCATGTCTAGAGTGGCTGCAATCGTAAATCAAATGCGATCTTTTTCCGACAAAGTCACTGATGAGACGATAGTTGCCAAGGTGTTACGGAGTCTAACACCTAAATTTGATCATGTAGTAGCAGTGATCAAAGAATCAAAAGATTTAACGACATATTCTTTTGATGAGCTAATGGGTTCTTTGCAATCCCATGAGGCAAGGTTGAATCGTACAGAAGAAAACATGAAGAAAGGGCATTTCATGTTAAGGAGGAGACATCGGAGCAAAGGAACGAACCAAGAAATGACAGAGGGCGTGAAAGAAACAACTATCGTGGAAGAGGCCCCGGTAGAGGAAGAAGAATAAATCAAAACGAATCATCAAGTAGCGGAGGCAATCAAAGTAAGGTCCGATGCTTTTATTGTAACAAATTTGGTCATATCAAAGCAGATTGCTGGAAACGACAAAGACAATAACAAGCTTGTTTTGCTGAAAAAGAAGAAGAAGAACTAAAACTCTTCATGGCGTTTCAACAAAGAGAAGAAAGTGAAATTGTGTGGTATCTCGACAGTGGTTTCTCAAATCACATGACGAGAATCCATGACATCTTTGAAAATCTTGACAAAACTTTCAAACAGAAAGTTACGTTAGGTGACAGCAACAAGCTACAAGTGGAAGGAAAAGGAAATGTGACAATATCATGTGAATTAGGTAACACAAAGACACTCACATATGTTTTCTACATTCATAATCTTTCACAAAATCTGCTTAGTGTTGGACAAAATCTTCGGGGTATGTCATTTCATTTGATGAGATGAAGTGTGTGATCAAAGACAAAGAAATTGATCATCACGTCATAACAATACAAATGACAAAGAACAAGTTGTTTCCTCTCAAAATGACATATATGAATGCTCATGCTTTAACCGTCAAAGAAACGAACACGTCAGAACTATGACATTCTAGGTACGGACATCTAAACATCAAGAGGCTGCAACTGTTGTATAAGAAGAACATGATAATAGGATTACCAAAGATTGACGAAATCAATGTAGGTGAAGACTGCATACTCGGTAAGCAGAGCAAGAAATCATTCCCGATAACGAAAGATATGAGAGCAACTGAATGCTTGGGTCTAATTCATGCAGATGTAGTTGGACCCATGCAAACACCATCAAACGGAGGCAACATGTATTTTTTGCTATTTACGGATGATTTTAGCCGTATGAGCTGAGTATATTTTTTTGCAGAACAAAGCAGATGCGTTTGAATGCTTCAAAAAATTCAAGTTGTTGATTGAAAAGTAGTCTGAAAAAAACATAAAAATACTAAGAACTGACAGAAGATGTGAATTTACATCCTGCGAATTCGTGGCGTTTTGCGAGCAACAAGGCATAAAACGAGAATTAACAGCTCCTTATACACCAGAACAAAACGATGTACCAGAAAGGAAGAACATAACAGTAGTAGAGATGACAAGGAGTTTCTTGAAAGCAAGAAAGCTACCGAATAAATTTTGGAGAGAAACTGTTTCCACGGCACTATACACTCTCAATTTGTCGCCAACAAAAGCTGTGCTAAACCAAATACCGTATGAAGTCTGGTATGAACGAAAACCAGAGGTAAGCCACCTGAGGGTCTTTGGTTGTATAGCATTTGCTCTAATCTCTCATGACCTAAGAAAATTAGATTCAAAATCAGTGAAATGCATCTTTGTGGGATATAATTCTTTTTCAAAAGCTTATAAACTTTACAATCCAGTTACTGGTAAAATGATTATAAGTAGAAATGTGGAGTTTGATGAACAATCAAGATGAAATTGGAGAAGCCATGAAAGTGGAGAAGAGATCAACTTATCTCAAGATGAAGCTCAATCTGTAGGCGAGTCACAAGAAGATATTTTACGGCCTAATGAATCATCATCTCACTCTGATTCATCTTATACATCAACAAATTCAACATCCCTACAAAAATATAGATCATTAAAAAAGATCTATGAGGTAACACAAGCTTTATTCGTTGCTGACCCATACGATTTTGAAGATGCAGTAAAACATAACGTGTGGCAAAAAGCAATGGATATTGAGATTGATGCAATTATCCGGAACAAAACTTGGGAGCTGGTAGATCGACCCAAAGATCGAGCAGTAATTGAAGTCAAATGGATCTACAGAACAAAGACGCAAGCTGACGGTAGCATCAGCAAATTCAAAGCCCGACTGGTGGTGAAAGGATATTCACAGCAACCTTGAATTGATTATGAAGAAACGTTCTCTCCGATTGCAAGATTTGAAACTGTAAGACTTCTCCTATCTCTTGCAGCATATATGAAATTGGTTTTATATCAATTCGATGTGAAGTCTGCATTTCTAAACGGTGAACTACAAGAAGAAGTATTTGCAGAACAACCAGAAGGATACAAAGCTAAAGGGCGAGAGACCAAAGTATACAAACTTCTAAAGGCTCTCTATGGATTGAAGCAAGCACTGAGAGCTTGATATAGCAAGATTGACAATTTTCTTATCAAGTGCAAATTCAACAGAAGCAAAAATGAGCCAAATCTCTACATAAGGAAGGATGGTACCAAATTTTTAATTCTTTGTCTTTTTGTAGATGATATGATCTATATGGGCAGCTCAAACTCTTTGATATTAGACTTCAATGAATGCATGTAAAAGAAATTTGAAATGACTGATCTCAGAAGATTACATTACTTCCTAGGTTTGAAAGTGAAGCAGATAGATGAAGGTATATTTGTGTCTCAGGAGAAATATGCTGAGGAACTACTCAAGAGGTTCAAAATGATGGATTACAAAACTTCAGCAACACCAATGAATGCAAATGAAAAATTGCAACTCAAAGATGGCTCAAATCCAACAAATGCTTGGCATTTTAGGAGTTTAGTTGGAGGACTTATCTATCTAACTAATA
This sequence comes from Begonia fuchsioides, assembly GCA_003255005.1. Lineage (NCBI taxonomy): Eukaryota > Viridiplantae > Streptophyta > Magnoliopsida > Cucurbitales > Begoniaceae > Begonia > Begonia fuchsioides. The sequence continues at coordinate 14,979 of QAOC01012645.1, read as the reverse complement.
CTCGACCAGATATAGCCTATGTAGTGGGCGTTGTATCAAGATTCATGAACAATTCATCAAGTCATTACTTCGGTACAGCCAAAAGAATTCTAAGATACGTGGCTGGAACAAAGAATTATGGTATTTGGTATAGTCAAATATCTGAATTCAATCTAGTTGGTTACAGTGATAGTGATTGGGCATGAAATATTGATGATATGAGAAGCACATCGGGATATACTTTCAACTGTGGATCTAGAGCCATATGTTGGAGATCAAAGAAGCAACTTAGAGTCACACTCTCAACTGCTGAAGCAGAATACACAGCAGCAACCTCTTCAGCTTGTCAAACTGTGTGATTAAGAAGAGTTATGAAAGAACTATTTGTTGAACAGAAAGATCCAACGATCATCTATTGTGACAACAAATAAGCAATATCTTTATCAAAGAATCCCGTCTTTCATGAAAGAACGAAGCACATTGAAATCAGAGTTCATTTTATCAGAGAATTGATTGCAGAAAGATTAATTGAGTTGAAATTATGTCGTTCAGACGATCAAGTTGCTGATATTCTAACCAAGGCGCTATCAAAGGAAAAGTTTGAGAAATTCAGAATCAAGCTCGGAGTACGAAGCTTTGAATTAAGGGAGGGTGTTGAAAAAATAATTTAAAGACAATTATGAGAAATTATTTTCAAGAAAAAACTCATGAAAATAATAAACTCCTTGGCAATATATCAAAATGAAACTTATGAAAATAATAATGTTTGAAATAATTATAGGAATAAATTCTTAGATATTTTTATTAAATTTATTAAATATGGTTTAAGAGTTATATTTGTAATAGCCTCTGTAAAAAAGCTACATAATTGTTAAGAAAATTCATTTCAAGCCAATAGCTTTTTCTTTCTCTCTTTATCTATTGTCGAGAATTCTCTCCATCTCCAATACTCACGAGGGTTCCAGGTGAAAATATGTGGGCTCGTGCAATATCTGAATTTTTTTGGAGTGGCTATTGGATACACTATAGCATCATCCATTAGCATGATGTCAGCATCAAACTAGAGTTCATTTCTGTTTAGAAGATTTACTTCAACGTAACGGGTGTTTTGATTTGAATCGATCAAACATGGCAATAAACTCAGTCTGTTTCTGCTTGTTTGGAGGACGATCTTTGTGATTGTGACCACAGTAATTTCAATGCTTCTTCCATTCTTCAACGACGTATTTGGGTTCTGGCCTCTCACTGTTTATTTCTCTGTTGAAATGTATATTGTTCAGAAGAAAGTAGCAAGATGGAGCTCGAGATGGGTGTGCCTCCAAATTCTTAGCTTTGCATGTCTCGTCATTTCAATAGCAGCTGCAGTTGGGTCCGTTGCAGGAGTTGTCACTGACCTCAAATCCTACATGCCCTTCAAGACTAGCTATTGAAGCCTCTCTGGAAGTTGTAGCTTTTTTTGTATCCTTGAATATATTTCATAATTGTACGAGTTGCCATTTTTGGGTTCCAAGAAACATGTCTGAACGTAGCCACGCATGCATGGTTGTTCGAGTTTCGTTTGTACCTTGTTCATATGGCCTGTTCTCTTGCTTGGCAGATTCGATGGGGTCAAGTGATTCGAGTTTCTTTCTTTCTTTCTTTTTTGTTTCCTTGTCGGGCCAAGATTGCTTGCGAAAGACTCACTTCTGGTGACCAATTACGTAGGGATGAGTGGAAAGAATCTCCAAGCTTCCTGGGAAAGGAAAATGCTGCACCACATCTGCGTTTCTTTTGAATTAAATGGACTTGTTTTTTCACTAAAACTCTCTCTCTACCACCTACTTGTATCCAAACCCAACTAAAGCAGGGATTAGGAAGAGATTAGGCTCTTGCTTGGCGAGAGATTATTGGATTTTGGGGAAAAAGAAGCAACACTTTCTCCATCAAAATCCCGACTCATCATAATTTACGGGCAATATTTTATAAAAGTAAGTAAATCTTGAGGGGATGAGAGGGAGTCTTAGTAGAAGACTGAACCCTGTGAAATTGGCGAAGGAGGTGACCATTGGCCACTGTTTTGCAACCGACTCGATTTCAATTGCCAAAATAGTCAGTTACTAAATAATCAGTCATTTTTACGAAAGCATTCGGAAAGAAACAGTTACTCATTCTCCCATAAATACCCGAAGATTTCAGTTCAAGGTGTGAGCTGTTGTTCCACCTTCTTGTTTCCGTGTTAATCACGACGAAGCCACATTCTTCCCCAGTTCACACTCCTCCATTCAACCTCTTGTCGTGTTTTAGTTGATTGAATATAGAACTGGAAATAAGTTCGAGCCCTCGGTGCTGATAGGTATCTTACATCCACGATGAAGAGCAGATTTGTTATGACTCTGCAAAACAAATGCACATGACAGAAAAGAAAACCAGATTCAGGTTTTTCTCTCGAGCTCTCTCTCGAGCCTCCGCCTCCGACGATGGCTGAGGAACTCCACCGCACTATCAGATAAGTTTTTTCTCCCACTCTCTGATCTCCTTAACTTGGGTATTTCCCTCTCTTTTGGATCGTTGGATATTTCTCTCTTCTTGTCTCTGAGATGGGCCCTCTCCTTTTCTAAGCTCAAAAGAAGTCACTGCTTAGCTTCTAGATCTTACAGCTAAGTAATTGTATTTTAGCCGTTTTACAGGTAGCTGAAGGGATCGAGCCACCAGTCAACACCTCTCTTACACCCTGAGTTTGTTACTAAGTATTTGTTTGTTAGACTGAAACCTAGGTTAGCCCCGAACAGCAAACAACTACGTCTTATATTTCTATTATAGGACCTTAGTGTCATTAGCAGGTCTTCAAATCTCGTCGGAGAAACAATTCACGTTTAAAAATGGTTAAAAATCAGACAACTTTGCTTCCTGGCTCCCCCAAGTTTGATCGTACACGGCCATATCGGTAAACCCTGATCGTGAAGTATGATCAAATCTTGCACAGAAGGCAGAGATCAGATCATAAAATTGTACAGACACATGAAGCAGCAGCTATAATCCCTTTTACTATCTCACACACAAGATGAACGTCTAACCTCTTTTTGTATTACATATTATGGATTCTTTTGACTAAGACTGCACTGGGTTTTCACGACGACATCCCCACGCCAAGAAAATCGATGAAAGGAATTTCTTTCATTTCAGTCAACCTATTTCCTCCCTTTTGCTGATCTCTGCTGTCCATCCTTGGCTTCTCCCCCATTGTTGAGGCTCTGGTAATTGGATCGAAATCTCTCTTACTTCTCTCCTGGTCTTCATACTCTTTCCTGCAAGTTCCATGAATACTGAGATTTCTGTAAGTGGACTCACCTAATCCTTTTGAACTCTCGCAACCGTAGTATTCTCTTCTTTCTCTTCTGAGCAAACCCGGCATCAAAGGGTAGGATGAAGCTGGGTTTGAAGAGCAAAAGCTAAAAGAACGAGCTGAGGAACTTAAACTACGAGGATTCCAAATCGACCCATCTCCGTCAAGGCTTAGAAAATCTGAGAGTATCATGCGGTTTTGAAAACAAAAGTTTGTGCTGGTTTTGACTCCAGAAAAATGGGTGAAACAAGCGTTTGAATCGCCAAATAAGAAATTTTGGAAATTTCTTTTGCCGCAGAGCCTGGACTCTTCTCTTTGCTTCCTCGCCATAATAACATGCCAGTGGTTCTTGACAGCATTGTCAGTTCGACCAGGGAATAGCCTGGCTATCAGGGCCCACTTGTTTCCATGAATTTTATGAGCTTCTAAAAGCCTCTCTTCTTCTTCCTCGTTAAATGGCCTTCTGTTGATTCTAGGGTCTAGTTGATTAAACCATCTCAATCTGCAGCTTTTACCTGCCCAAAAAAAAAAAAAAATTCAACTACCTATCTTCTCCTCTGGTAACAAATTTTAATCTTCATAGAAAAGAAACTTATATTCTTAGTCTGGAATATCATGCCTGATCTTCCTTGAAGCTTCTCCGCGATGGAGTTCCAGTTTTGAGCACCATACTGTTCAACCAATTTCCGAAGCTTTTCGTCTTCCGCAGGCCTCCAGTGCCCTCTAGGGCAAGATTTCATGTCATCACCGGAAAGGGTACCAAAATCCTCCGTCATCTCCTACTCCTCTTCTCCGGTGATAGACCACCGCGTCGATAAACCAGTATTCTAAGACGTCAAATGAAGCGAAGGATGAGTCAAGACAGATATATAGAAGAGGCAGGTAAAGGAATGGGTCAAAACAGAATAAGAAAGTGGAGTTTGGTTTAGGGCTATGGATGGGAGGTCACTTTTGTTGGTTTTACACGACATTTTTTTCTGCCTCGTAAGTATTTAGGTTAAAAACATACCCAATCTCTCTCTCACCTCTTCTTTCTCTCGCTACAATATTATATATGTTTATGCACGCTGTGATCGCCTTATACCAATAGAGAGACGTTTTTTTGGCAAAAGCGACACCTCTCCTAGTGAAGAGTAAGGTTGTTTCTAGGGCAAACGGCAAACCTATGTTGTCTTTTTTTTTGCGATTGGACGAGCAGAGTTGGCAAATGTATTATGCTAAATATTTTGATTGACTCGAGCATCAAGATTGTAATGGGTAAACTACCGTCTTTCTTCTCCATACTTCACCTTCATGTTGCAGATGGCAAGTCAAAAACTGAGGAATTATTATAATAATTCATAATCGTTTCTTAACTGATTGAGATTTCATACCCCACGAAATCGCTCTTTTATTATATTCCCAGCTGCATTTTCTTAAAATAGATTACCCATTAACATCACCCTTCCGTCCATTAAACCATACCCGACTGGTATGCGTAGCCGGGAGTGTGAAAAACCAGCGTCCCCACTTAGTTGCGATGAAGTGAATGTCTCAAATCGTTCTAGGGGACAAAAAAGACAGGCCAATTCAATGCATACCAGCAATGATATAACATGTTTTTTGAGGGTATACGTTTATATAGGAGGCAGGAGGGGATTTGTATCTGAGGTGAAACATTACTTTTGGAACAGAAAACAGCGATAGTTATGAAGGGCCAACTGTCTTAGGTAGATGGATGACAACGTTTTAAGGTAAACTTTAAATATGAAAAGGACAAGGGGAATACAATCTCAGTCTTACTGAGACGGCAAAGCAATTTATGATATTCAAAAATGCCAACAGAAAAGCTTGCATGATGCAGAAACTCAACAAATCAAAGTGCGAGGCGGGTCTGAACTGAAGAGAATTCATAGTTCTAACAATAATATGAGTCCAGTAAAAACATAAATGCTAGGGTTCTTTTCTGATTCCCCATCAGACTGCCGGATGCTGGCCCCGCTGTCTGCTCTTAGAATGCGATGATTCGTAGAGCTGATACTCTTCTTTTTCTAAAATTAAGCATCAACTATTATTCTCTCCTATTTTTACAATCTACATTACTAGGTCGAAGCGGCTTTGCAATCGGAGACTAGCTGACGTGACAAATGGAAGACTAAACAGGAGAATCTTAGTGGGATCTCTTCTTTTTTCACACTTAAAGTCAGCTGCCCTTGGCTTGGTCAATTCTCTCCAATAGAGAATCACTTTGAAAATGTCTTAGCCCAGACTCTCTCTCTCTCTCTCTCCAGAGCTACGTGCAAGACACTTCTACATGTTAAGTCTACAACATATTAAAGAATGATGTAAGGGTTTGAAATAGCTTTCGAAATACAGTAAAAACGAAGCACAAATCTGAAGTTTCTTGAGCACCAGAGCATCCACTTTTTTGAAAATGTCTTTACTCCTCTCATCTTTCTGGGCCTTGTCTCTCCCCAACTTCCCCTGAATAACATAATGCTTCGATGGATTGATCCTCCTCAGCAACATCATTATCACCACATTATACACCAATTATCTCAATCTTTTGCATTAAAAGACTATTGCTTTCGGTGATTATGGATCTTCTACGAATGATTTGCAGAGCTTGGCCTTGTATCAGGCAAGTAAAATGAGAATTCCATCCCTTGGGCATTGAGTTTGAGAGTATTTATCGTTGAGGAACTGTTTTTTCAGGTTAATCCCATATTAGGAGATAACCCGTAGAAAATGAGCTATATGGCCGGGTATGGAGACAAGTGTCCGACCCATATTCGTCAGAGGTGCATCGATCCCATCAGACGGTGAGGCTCGCACATGTGCAGAAGGGGATCGGTGGCTTTCAGCAAAGGCTTCAAATCCAAATGTTCTGGTGGGAGCCATGGTTGCAGGGCCAGATCAGCACGATCATTTCTTGGACGAAAGACAGAAGGCTTGGTTTACAGAGCCAAGCATTGCCGGGAATGCTGGGTTAGTGGCAGCACTGATTGCCGTCCATGCTGCTGATCCATCTGCTTCGAAGGCTGGTAAAGCAGGGATAGACCGAGACTACATCTTCCCAAAAGTTGCTCCTTGAAATTCAGGTGAAGGATCCCGGAGAGGCTTCAGAATCCTCGTTAAAGCAGGCACCATTCGCGAAATAGACTTGGACAAGTGTGGATGAATCCTCTTCCCCGTGGCCACAAAACGAAGATCTGTTTTCCCCGATTTGCCTTGGTTGATGTTCGGACAACTGAACGAGCTGATGTTGGAACCAGGGCTAACATGATTGTTTGGAAGTACAAAATTTCATCTTTGTTATCATGATTCACGACTGAGCCAGATTACATGATCGTTGCAGCATGACTTGGCTTACATTTTCTTTGTTCTGTAATTTATCCATCTTCAATGAACCACACCTCCACCCCGGGTATCCGTAGAAACACGCACACGTAAATAAACATCAGTTCATATTTATTCCATTTCTATGTAAACAGACACTTACAAATTCATCGATCCGTATGGTGTACAACCGCTTTTTGAAGAAGCAATTTTGCAGAATACATCTCATATTTGATCCACGAGTCTCTTCCATGGCGATCTCATGAAAAACAACTACCCTCAAAATCTACCTTCGAAGAATCCTTCGTAGCATCAGAGAAATCTTCACCAAATCGTCTCGCAGAACCCTTGCAGCAGGAGAGGCCATTTCATTCGACATACCGAAACTGAAACTGGATCCCCCGTAGAATTGCTCCGCCTCCTACTAGGCTGAAATAGCACCATGAATATCGTGAACAAGCTAGCCAAGAAAACGGAAATGAAAGAGGCGGAAGACGAGGGAGGGCAGGGATGATCGGCGAAGGACGAGGAATTGGCGCCGGCGGTGCAGGGCCGACATGAAGATTGTATGTTGAAATTTAATTAATTATTAGAAAAGGACATGGGCCAGGCCCAATCAAAGAGAAGGGCCCCACCTTCCTCTTCCAGTTTTGGCTTCTTCTTCCCAAAGTTAGCCTTTGGATCTTCCCTTTCTTAATTTTATCCGCGATTTCATTTTATTTTCATTTTTTCTGACTGCGCCTTTGACCCCTCCGCACTGTTACAGTCTCCGGCTCCGACTCCGACTTTCTCTTTCCGACCTCGTCTGCCGTCTTCCTCTCTGTCTTTCTCGCTGGGCGCAACGCCCTTTCTTCTGCTATTCTCGTTCCAACCATTCTATTTCTCCGTCAGCTCGCTTGAGCTGAGGCCCGTAGCTCTATTGACCACTTACTCATCTTTTCAACCTTGCAAAGGGAGCTTCTCTTTTTCTCTCCATAAGCTAGAGAGGAGGGGGCAGGTGTAGACATGTACTGAGGCTTTACTGCGCCTTGGATGTAACAGTTGATGAGTTGCGTACCGACGAGGCGCTCCTGGTAGATGATGACCGGAGCTCCGCTGAGCGATCAGGGAGGGTGTTCTTCTTTTGCTGATTTTTTCACATGGAATGGCAGATCTTGTTAGCTACGGGGATGCCGATCGTAACATTGACCATGTCTCTGATTCTTCCTCTATTTCTCTTTATCACTATCCTTTGCTCATTTTCCCTTACTCATTTTTCTTGTCTCCCCATCTTCAAATAATTGTTTCAGTTGTAAGTTAATTGACTGGAGCTGATAGTTTTAAGATGAATTTGATGGAAAGTTTGGATTTTTTTGGCGTCGAAATGATATTTTCTTAATGAATTCGCGTGAGGTGAGGCTTTTATGACTGCTTGCTCTAGCTCTCTCCAAAGACTTCTTTCCAGGAGGCTCAAAATCTGTCGTGTTTTAAATTCTTGATACACATGCGATGTTCTACTATCTGTGTTCCTCTACTGTATCATTTGGCGTCCCTTGATAGTATATTTTTGTTTTTCGAATTGAAATTTAGTTAGATTTTTTTGTCAGAATCCATGTCAGGTATATGAAGCATGAATTCAACTTATGTGCTGTATGCATAGTGAAAAAAAATGGAGCTAAAGGTTAAAAATCTTGTATCAGTCCTAGAAATTTAAAGTTTATCGAGTAGTTGATTGAGATCTGCATAATGGTATGAAACATGGTCTATGGATCATTCGAATTACTTCCACAATTTGATACTCAGTGGTTTCACCATATGTTTGTTGCGCTTAAATTTTAGCAAGGATTCGCTGATTGGTAATGAATCCTTTTTCCGAGCAACAACATCTGAATTTTGGTTGATTTGAATCGAACCCTTGCTACTGCAGGCATTGATTGCTTTGAAGAAGGGTACTCAGCTACTTAAATATGGTCGGAAAGGGAAGCCTAAGTTCTGTCCATTTAGACTTTCTATTGTAAGTCTTATTTTTTTAATCATTTCTTTGGGATGAATTATTGCCTTATTTTTCAGTGTGCTTGTAGTTATTGCTTCTTCAATATAGCTTTTTGGTTGAATCAATGAGAAGAAAAGTTCAAATTAAAATTTTTGGATTTACTCAGTTCTGTCCTTTTAGAAACTTTTCCTAAGCTCGTTAATTTATAAAATTTCGCTTCTTATTGTTGAGCGTCACATGATTAAATCAAGAGTATGAAGAAATCCACTTGCCCTGGTGGGTGATGAATCAAAGTTAAGTTATAATGTTTGGGATTGAGTTTTTGATGGATTAATTGGTTATTCATGATTAATGAAGTAATGATTCTTGTACTACTCTTTGAGGAGTATTTCCCTGTCATACTCTTTATTTTTGTATATCATCCAGAGTAATATGGCACTATAGTTATATAGGCTTGTTTCAATTTCTTGTGCCAATTTGTTCCTTTCTTTTTTTGTAAATCATAGGATGAGTCATCTTTGATTTGGATTTCAAGTGGTGGCGAAAAAAGTCTGAAGCTTGCTTCTGTATCTAGAATCATTCCTGGCCAGAGAACTGTGAGATTTTTCTGCTCTATATAATCTAAATAATTGATTTCCATAGTATTTTAGAGTGAGTTATTCTTACTAAAATCTATTTTTCCTCTGCCTTTTACTCCATTTTAGGTGGTTTTTCAGCGATATTTGCGCCCTGAAAAAGATTATTTGTCTTTTTCTCTTATATACAATAACGGAAAGCGATCCCTTGATTTGGTCAGTGAAGTACTTTCTAAGTCTGCTCTTTGTTACAACTGAGTGTTTTTTGTTTCTTTTATGATTAATGATGATTGTGATGTTACTGACTCTTAGATTTGCAAGGATAAAGTTGAAGCAGAGGTTTGGATTGCAGGACTCAAATCAGTAATAGCATCTGGTCAAGGTGGGCGTTCCAAAATTGATGGATGGAATGATGGAGGCTTCTACCTCGATGTGAGTTTAGATATTGAAAAACTTTTTCATCTAGTACTTATCATTTTACTATTTAACAATTATTCAGTTAATTTGATGAGGCTGGCCTCTTTAGAAATTGATACTTGGGTATTCCCTTCGGCAAAAGTTTGTCATGAAAGACACTAGCAGTTTTTTTCTGCGTGGATTTGGTCATCCAGTTGGGATACTGCTTATTTATTATTTTTTATCCATTTATATCATCTTCAAATATTTCAATTTATTACAACCTGTGTTAGGGTCTATATTGTAATTAGTAGGATTACTTCGAATCCTATCACCATGGTGTTAAACCAAGTTTCCACACACAAGTTATTGTACTCAAACTATTGTTAAGCTATCGCATGCAACCTGGTTTATGAAGAAACTCAATCTGGTTTATATAACTGGCGTAAAAAAAATTATTATAAAAGTTAGGATTTGAAGATATAACTGTGTTTGTGCATCATATGTTTGGTTTTGTGAAAATTTGATTTATCAGACGAGTGCTTGATTTTATGTAAATCACGTTTTTTGGTTCCTGATTACAGGACAGCAGTGACTTGGCTTCTAACAGCCTGAGTGACTGCTCAAATAGTGTCAATAAAGATTTTTGCTCTCCTGATATCTCTGCTAATCTCAACCCAAACAAATCTCCTAATAGTATCAAATCTGAGAATTCTGTAATTGCTGAAAGCGCACATGCAGTTTCAAACCAGACAAATATGCTTGTAAAAGGATCTAGTTCAGATGCTTTTCGTGTCAGTGTTTCAAGTGCTCCGAGTACTTCTAGTCATGGTTCTGTGCCAGATGATTATGATGCTCTCGGGGATGTATACATATGGGGAGAGGTTATTAGTGATAATGTTGTGAAGTTTTCAGCTGGAAAAAATTATAATTGCACAAGCCCAAGGGTTGATGTACTTCTCCCCAGGCTATTAGAATCCAACGTAGTTTTAGACGTAGTTCATATAGCTTGTGGGGTTAGGCATGCTGCCCTAGTCACTAGGCAAGGCGAAATCTTTACATGGGGCGAGGAATCTGGAGGAAGGCTTGGTCATGGTGTGAGAAAGGATTACATTCAACCTCATCTAGTTGAATCCTTAACAACTAGTAATATTGATTTTGTTGCATGTGGAGAGTTCCATTCGTGTGCTGTTACTATGGATGGGGAACTTTACACATGGGGAGATGGTACCCATAATGCTGGGCTTCTTGGTCATGGTACCGACGTTAGCCATTGGATGCCAAAGCGTATTGCAGGTCCCCTTGAGGGGTTTCAGGTTGCTTCAGTGGCATGTGGTCCATGGCACACAGCTTTGGTGACGTCAATAGGTCAGCTTTTTACATTTGGCGATGGTACGTTTGGGGTGCTGGGCCATGGAGACAGAGAAAATGTTTCATATCCAAGAGAAGTTGAGTCCTTATCGGGCCTAAGAACAATTGCAGTTGCATGTGGGGTGTGGCATACAGCCGCTGCTGTAGAAGTTATTATGACACAATCTAGTGTGAGTGTATCCTCGGGTAAGTTATTCACTTGGGGGGATGGAGATAAAAATCGATTAGGGCACGGTGATAAAGACCCTCGTCTTAAGCCTACATGTGTACCGGCATTAATTGATTACGACTTTCATAAAATCGCTTGTGGGCATAGTCTAACTGTTGCCTTGACTATATCTGGACAAGTGTTCACCATGGGGAGTTCTGTTTATGGTCAGCTTGGGAATCCACAGGCCGATGGAAAGCAGCCTTGCTTGGTAGAAGATAAGCTTTTAGGGGAGACTGTTGAGGAAGTGGCCTGTGGTGCTTATCATGTGTCAGTGTTAACTTCCAAAAATGAGGTTTATACTTGGGGAAAGGGTGCAAATGGGAGGTTGGGCCATGGAGATGTTGAAGATCGCAAAGTACCAACTTTGGTTGAAGGGTTGAAAGATAGGCACATGAAATATATTGCTTGTGGCTCAAACTACACAACTGCAATTTGTCTTCATAAATGGGTGTCAGGTGCTGAGCAGGCACAATGCTGTGCCTGCAGACAAGCTTTTGGTTTTACTCGGAAGAGGCACAACTGCTATAATTGTGGCCTTGTCCACTGCCATTCCTGCAGTTCCAAAAAAGCCTTGAGTGCTTCTCTTGCTCCTAATCCCTGCAAACCATACAGGGTGTGTGATTCTTGTTATTCTAAATTGATCAAGGTGTCGGATCCTAACATCAATAATAGAAGAGGTGACATGCCTCGTATCTCCGGGGAAAATAAGGACAGGTTAGATAAGAGTGAAATAAGATTTTCAAAGTCTGTGCCTTCTAACATGGAGTTGATAAAGCAGCTAGATAGTAAAGCAGCCAAGCATGGAAAGAAGGCGGATACCTTCTCCCTTGGTCGTGCCTCACAAGCACCTTCTCTATTGCAGCTCAAAGAAGTTGTTTTGTCTACTGCAACTGACTTACGACTCCCAACTTCAAAGACTGTTCTTACAAATTCTGCTGTAAGCTCTAGAGCGGTATCACCTTTCTATAGAAGACCAAGTCCCCCGCGTGCTGTAACTCCTGTTCCAACAGCGTCAGGGCTCTCTTTCTCTAAGAGTATGACTGATGGTTTGAAGAAAATGAACGAATTATTGAACCAGGAGGTGGTCAAGTTACGTGCCCAGGCAAGTAAACATTTCGATCCCATAGTCATCTATATGTGAATTTACTTCATATCTCCTCTTACGAGGGAGTTGCTGGTTTTGACTGAATCGTTGTGTGATAGGTTGGGAGCCTGAAACAGAAATGTGAACTTCAAGAGCTGGAGCTTCATAAATCGGCAAGGAGAACACAGGAAGCAATGTCTTTGGCTGCAGAGGAATCGGCAAAATCTAAAGCGGCCAAAGAAGTTATCAAGTCTCTGACATCGCAGGTCTTTTGGTCACTTTTTAATTCAAGTGCTTTGATTTTTTTTTTTTCTCTTTGTCCATGAATTATTTGATGACTTAGGCTCTATTCTTCCCCAATGTTATATTCTTATAAGCATGTCCACTCAATTGGCACACTAACTTAAGGCCCGTGAAAAAGGTGAATGTGGAACGTTGGTCTATCATAAATTTTCATTATGATTGTTCATAATCTTCTCTTTGTTTCCAGCTTAAAAACTTAGCTGAGAGACTACCATCTGGAAGTTATGACATGGAGAGCATGAGAATTGTATATCTTCCTAATGGTTCGGAACTAAATGGCATCTGTCATTCAGATGCAAATAGAGAACGACAATCGAGATCTGATTCTCTTAGTTCGATTTCCTTGATGTCTCCGAGGGCAAGTGACTCTGCCTCTGTCAATGGATTCCAAGTTCAAGCTCATCCGTCTCAGCAACAACCTGCGACTGAAACAACCAATGCAGACCCTGGATCTCTTACTTCTACTGGGATCGAGGAGCATCCCAATTTTAGATTGACAAATGGAGGTGGTGGAGGTCCCCAAAGTAATTGTAGTGTGATGGCGGCTGCTGATGAGGAAAATCTGCATGTGCAAGATGGCAAAAACAGTGGGCGAACCAATACTTGCGAGTTAGCTGCCAATTCAAATCAAGTGGAGGCAGAATGGATTGAGCAGTACGAACCTGGTGTATATATCACTCTCGTTGCCCTACGCGATGGAACGAGAGATCTTAAGCGAGTGCGCTTCAGGTAATTTGGCCTTCTCTTTTCTGTTACATGATATATCTGTTTTCTGCTGAATTCACACATCACCAATGACTAAAATGTAAAATATACATTATTATGCAAATGCAGCCGCAGGAGATTTGGTGAGAGTCAAGCCGAGAACTGGTGGTCCGAGAACCGAGAAAAGGTGTACGAGAGGTACAACATTCGTGGGCTGGATAAGTCCCCAGTTTCCGGGCAGCCTGTGCAAAGATCAGAGAGGGCAAGCTCGCCTGCTTCGTCTATTGCGACGAAGGGAGAGCGAATCTAAGCCCCTCCATTTTGAACCATTGATGAAGGAAAGTAGAGACCCTTGTGTGATTTTGTTTGATCACTTCTTTCCTGGAATTGTTTTTGCTTTTGGATAGTTTATGGGTATATGCCCTCCACACGCACGTCCTATTGTAGTTTGTATATGTATATTTAAGGCCCCCGGGAGAGATCAATTGGCTATTTTTCACTTCCCATTTAAACTCTCTCCCTTTAGAATTGCTCTATTTGTGCACCTTGAATGTTTGACACATGTAAGCTTGATTGTTTAAGACATCAGCTAACATTTGAATATGGATTATTATATTAATATATAACTACTTTCAACTACGTATCAAACGCCACATAGTTATTAAACAACTTCTCATAGTTTTTAGTTTTTTAATTGTTTTTTATTTTCATAAAAAAATATTTAGTCATTAAGTAATCTTTCTCGATTGCCGCAGTCGACACTTAGTATACACGCGGTCGACACTTAATGCATATGTAAATTTGGATGGCCGACCGCAAAATAAGGTGTCGACTGCTATACTTTCCAGAACGTTTTTAAGTGTCGACCGTAATTAAATGTCGACCACAATACGCATGATTGTTGTGAAAGTGTCGACCGCGTGGAAAAAAGAGTCGACCAATAGTTGTAAAAAGGTCGACCGTTTTTATAAAGAGGGGCGACCGTTATAATGTAACGGCTATAACTTCCATATGCAACGGTAAATTCTATGCGTGAATTCTATAAATTCTATAAAGAGGGTCGACCGTTATAAGGTCGACCGTTTTAAAACTGAAGGTCGACCGCATGTAGCTGTTATGCGTGAATTCTATAAATTCTAGAGGTTAGCTGATAATTTTTTTACAGACGATACCCCTATGGAGTAGGTTCGTTCTTTTGTACTCTTTTCGAACAATTAAACAACTTTTTGTAACATATTTTACTTTTTAATGGCACAATGAATGCTTTCAGTGTTTCTATTTCGATTCGAAAGGCTCGGCTCGTTTGGCTCGTCAAGCTCGACGAGCCGGCATTTCCCGGGCTCGAGCCGGCTCGATTGCCAGCTCTATCCACATGTAACTCAGTTGACTTTTCATTTAATACATATTTATCTAAACCGTCCTTATGCTTGGTTTAAGGTATTCTCTGTAATATTTATTGCTTTTATTCTGTTTTCCTCCCATTAGAATTGAATTAACAACAAAAGACAATCACATCTTTCTTTTTATTAGATGGTTTCAGAAGGCTTTGTTGCACTTTTGTTTACTACGTTGAAAGAGAAGAGTAATCGCATTTCCCACAGTTACAACAAAAACTCAGCGTGGGTTTGTTAGTCTCTTTTCGTTTCAAGGTAGGGTCTACACATGGTGGCTGAAACTGGATTTCGGAAGGGAGGAGCGGCAGCTGAGATTAGGGTTTAGGGTTTAGGGTTTAGGGTTTAGGGT
>QAOC01012589.1:0-16698 GCA_003255005.1 Begonia fuchsioides | reverse complement strand
TTAGAAGTTGGGTTAAACACTTGAACAGAAAACATGGTAATCACATGCTAGATTTAACTAATGAATTAATGACAATGTGCAAATTATTGGTAACTCAAAGATTGAGGTTTTGGTTTGTTTGTTAAAATATTTATTTATGATGTAATTTCTAAATGACCCAATGTTAGGATATGAATTCTTCTGTACCCTTAAAAATAATACTATATTTTGTGTTTGTTGCAACGTGGAATGTATTACCTTCTCTTGATTACCAGAACTATGACTCCTCGTGGAATTTCAGTGGAAGAAGGAGCTGGTCTGCAGAGCATGATGAACATTCTAATTGTTTTGATAAGAACTTTCAATCAAAGCCATCTAGTCGGTTTGGTGGGAAGTCCAATAGCAAGAAAATGAAACGTGAGTTAGTTTTCAAAAAAAATTGCTTAATGGTTATTAGATTTTAATTTTATATTCTACCATCATTCTATGATTTGCTTATTATGTCTTTCACAGGTTAGTATAATTAATATGATATAATGTAAATAATTTAATAAAAAAATTACATGAATCGATGAAATAGGACAATCATGATGTAAAATTAGAGAGTAAATTTACTCTTATATTGTTTATAAGTGTTGGTAAAATGTTTTCCTGCCCTTACATGATGGAAAAAGATAGTTATTTGATGTGGTTGAGTTGCAAAAGAAGCGTTTCTTGCATGATACTGAGGAAGAAATTCATGTGTTAGTTTAATGTGTTAGATTAAGACTACTTCAGGTGTTAAAATGTTCTGGTTTCTTGATATTTGGTGGCAATAATATGCAGGTAAATTCAAGAGGGAGAGTTTATTTGAGGATTATGATGATAAAGCCGAGACTGAGTTTCAGTCTGCATTTGGCAAGAGATGGTATGCTCGGTGCTTTGGATCATCGAATGCTTGGTTCCATAGTTCATCATCTGGGTTTGAATGGAGAGATTATTCCCATTGGAAAAGTAGAAGAGCTGAAGAATGGCATTCAGACAGCAATTCCAAAACTGATTTTGATGCTGGTTCATGTGTCATAGGATCATCTTCAGATAGATCTATTTTGGGTCTCCCACCGAGAGGTCCTTTGAAGATCGAAGAAGTTAAAAAAGCGTAAGCCTGATTCGATCTTGTTTTTTTCCTAAGTATTTATTTTTGTCTTTTTCTTTATTGTTTACATGCCCTATCGATTCCTCGCTCTTTCTAGGTTTCACTTATCAGCTTTGAAATGGCATCCTGACAAGCATCAGCAACCTTCTCAGGTCAGTTTTTTACTGTCCATCTTATGATTTGTAGCTCATCATCTAAGATTAAAAAGTGAGTAAGAAAAGGATAAATCAAAAGCTCAAAGCTCATCCCAAACTCAAAAAACTGAATTTTGATATCAAATGAGTTGAAAAAGGTTTGATTTTCAGGCCATTGTTTTTGGTTTATCTTCAGTTTAGCTTCAAGTAAAGAGCCTTTGAAATGTTAATGCAGGCGATGGCGGAAGAGAAATTCAAGCTCTGTGTGAACGCGTACAAATCCTTGTGCAGCGCGCTTTCTCCCACTCCTTAACCCGATTATCCCTCAATTCGACCATTTTGAGTTTAGAAGAGGAATATTAGCCGGATCGTTGTCGGTCAATGCTAGTTAAATAATCTTCTGATCTTGACCTTTGCACCAACCATGGAAGTTCTATGGTAATACAAAGGTTTATTTAATGTTATTAAATGGTGTAATTGAAGATTGAACTGTAATAGCGATACAGCTAAATTGATTAATTCATTTATAATATACTTTATACACCAAACATTCCCTTCAATGCCCATATGTTTATATTTTGGTTTTTACATCATAGCATGAAGATGATGCATTTTTAAATGGCGATCCACCAAATTTTGAGAAGAACTGGTTGACCATGTAATCAAATCAAAAAGTGGAAGCCAACAACTTTTCAAATTCAATACCAGGTAGAAGAATTAAGAGTGTTCATCTTTTGAGTCGATCTTATTTGTTCAAAATCAAGATTAGATTATTAGCATTCCGTCATAAATTTTACAAACTAGACCATATCACTAAAATATCAGGACCAAATCAAGACTTTCATATATTTGATTCTAGTTACAATCATATCGTGTTCTTTCTTGTTAAATACTTTTAAAAATAATAATAATGAATTTCGTTATCACTAAACGGTTATTAAATAAAACAATAAAAGAAATACTAAAATTTAACGAGGTTTGGCCAAATATTCCTACGTCCTCGGACACTGCAAAATATATTTCACAATGAAATATTACAAAGAGAGAAAAAATAAGACCAAAATTATCAAAGATATATAAGTAATTTCAGAATTGGATGAGAAAAATAGAAGGAGGATGAGTTAATTTATAGTGTTTATCCCCTCCCTAAAACAATTCTTCCCGATGTGGGATAGAAATTAGGCCAAAATCAACAAATCTCTACGTTGACTTAATTTGAATCTCACTCAAAAATAAATCTTCTAAATCAAACGATTTTCGCAGTGTCACCAAATTTGCTCTGTTAGGCGCCTACTCAAATTTGCAAGATATTAACTAAGTTTAAACAATGTTCAAACTTGGTTCTTGTAACCACTTTAGTCAGCATATCTGCAGGATTCTCCAAAATATGAACCTTATGGAGATGTATCTCTTCTTCCTCGAGAATTTCTCGCACGAAATGATAGCGAACATCAATATGTTTCGTCTGTGCATGAAAGACTTGATTCTTTCTTAAATGAATAGCACTCTGACTGTCAGAATATACTTCAAGTTGTTTCTGACCAACTCTCAAGTCTTTTAGCAACCCATGAAGTCAAATAGCTTCCTTTACAACTTCTGTAATTGTCAAATACTCTGTCTCTGTTGTAGACAAAGTTACTGTTTGCTGAAAAGTAGACTTCCAACTAACTGGCGTATTTGCTAAAGAAAACAAATAGTCAATTCTAGATCGTCGTTTATCCAAATCTTCTGCATAGTCAGAATCACAATATCCAACTACACAATGACCAAAAGATTTATCCCGCTCGAATTATAATCCAACACCTACGGTATTTTGGAGATACCGCAGAATCAATTTCACAGCTAGTCAATGACTCTTGCCCGGATCATGCATATATCGCTCACAACACTAACAACATGTGAAATATCTGGTCTCGTAAACACCATTGCATACATCAAGTTTCCGACTGCATTTGCATATGAAACTTTTGTTATGTATTCTCGTTCTTCATCTGTTGTTGGAGATAACAGATTACTTAATTTAAAATGAGGAGCAAGTGAGATATTTATAGGTTTTGTATTTTCAAGAACACCAAAACGCTGTAATATCTTCTTCAAATACTGCTTCTGAGTTAGATATAACTTGCATTTTTTTCTTTCTCTGTTTATCTCCATATTGAGAATCTTCCTAGCTTCCCTCAAATCCTTTATCTCGAACTCTTTGCTTAACTGAGCTTTCAATCTGCCAATCTCAACTTGGCTCTTTGATGCTATCAGCATATCATCAACATACAAGAGTAAGTAGATGCATGATCCATCTTGAATTCTGCGCAAATACACACAATGATCGTATTTGCTTATTGTGTACTTTTGACCCTGCATAAACTGGTCAAATCATTTGTACTACTGTCTCGGGATTGTTTCAGTCCGTACAATGATTTGTTCACTCTGCAAACTCAATCTTCTTTTCCATCAATCTTGTATCCTTCTAGCTGAGTCATATAGATTTCCTCTTTCAAATCACCGTGCAGGAACGCGGTATTCACATCAAGTTGAGCTACCTCCAAATTCAACTGTGCTACTAAGGCTAACAAAATTCTAATAGAGGAATGTTTAACCACAGGAGAAAAAAGCGGTTGGCTGAGAAAGCTCGAGCTCGGGCCGCCGTTAAAGCTCTGAAGAAAGCGGAAGAGCGAGACAATGTAAAATTTCAGTGCATTCGAATACGTCTCCTGCTATCGTGTTACCAAAATCCGTACACTTTATGCAGGAAAAGGAGAAGAAAGCGATGAGGAAGGAAAGGAAAAAGGCCGTCGGTGGCGGAGAGGCTAGAAACGACGCCGTTGAAGAAGAGTAACCTCCCGTCGGCGCTCCGGCTCCGGCGGAGCCTCCAAAGGAATCCAAAACAGCAGAGAAAACCCAGAAAAGATCACAGTTCATCAAGCTGAAAAAAACAACTTCTATTCCTCCGCCCCTCCGCCGACGAGGTAAGAGAAAAATGGAAACATGGATGTGGATTCTTCTGACTGTTGTGATCGTCGCCGCCGTGTTCTTTTTGGGATACGGCGGCTCTCTCGGCAAACTACGGGGATGATCAACTTTAGGTTCTAGATATAAACAATATCTAAATATATAATAATATTAAACGATTAATAATTAATTATTTAAGAATTGATTGACACGCTTGCTTATTCTTTTTTGTTTTCTTTTACATAATTGTGCTTAAAATTTTACATAATGTGCTTGCAATTAAACCGATAATTGGGTGAATATCACCTATTAGTGGTAGGACATGAGAGTGGCAATCGGCTTGGGTTTAAAAGTTTGAAAACCCAAAAGTTAACTGACTTGTCTATAATTAAATAGTAGCACTCAATTTTCACGGTTTAAAGTTAACATGGATGTGCTTGAAAGTCCAGAGTAGTGTCATTTATTGTCGTAAATGTGTGTTAAAAATGTCAAGGATTTGATTAGTTAAATTAATTAAAAACAAAAAATTAAAAAAAAATTAAATGTTGCGTCTGTGTGAAGCATGATGCGTCTGAGCGGGACATAATCGGACGAATGACACAAGAATTCTTGGGTCCGACAAGCCTAAATAAATTTAAAAACACTCTTTCCACATCATTTCTTAGTAATAAAATACAATAAAATTGATCCAAAATCAAACAATTAACAACCCAACCCCAAGTACCAAAACCACAAACCTAACAAAAAATCAATATTACACCGAACCAAAAAAACCAAAGTCTAGTTAATTCGGTTTTTGATTTTTTTAAATTTAACCAAACCAGACCGACTCTGGCATTACATCCTCAAATTTAACACGGTTTTTATCCGAGTCAATCTAAAAAAATGCGATAACCTCGAGCGAAGCCAAAACGTACAATATACTTAGACCTCACTGATTAAACAACCTATTAAATCTAATGTTTGTGTTATATATAAATGATTACGGTTCATCTAGAACCACTTTGAAAACGGCATAATGATGGTTCAAGCTCTTCTCTCCCTGCAGTCGATAAACACTGCCCAACGCGCCTGCATTTGGGTTCGGATAGACATAAAATATTCGCCTCATTCTCTGGTGGACAAGTGCCATTGCACACCTACATCATACATGGAAGTTCATCAAATATATCAAGGCAATAAAAACCAAATATATCAAGGCATAAATAAACATAGTGTTTTTATCATAATAATTCTTCTCCTAGTCTTGTATCTGTTAAAGAAATGTGCTTTGTAGTCCGTATTTTTTATCGATAAAACGTGCACATAGGAATAAGAAACATTATTGTCGAGTACTTTAGGGGGAGTAAGAGATTACTGAATCCAGTCAACATATACTTTGTTTTATAATCCTTTTCTATAACCTTTTTTTTTCATTTTCCAAATGGAAATAATGACGCAACTTTAGTAAACTTACATAACGCATGGCTCCCAGACCAAGTACATGTCATAGCCAGTGCACAGGTAAGGCCTCGACGAATTGGAAGAAGCACGTTCATTAGGAGAAGTAACATTCTCATCATTCTTAGCCTAAAATATAGCAATAACACAATATTAGAGCAATTAATAATTTACTATTAAGTAATTATTTCTTGAAAATACTTGCATTTTTCAGATCAATCTTTTGTCGTTTTGAGGAAGAACCAGCAGATGAGGCCTTCGTTTGGCTTAATTCCACTGAATTCTCTCTATAACCTGTAAAAAAATAACGCTATGTTACCTTATTATTGTACATTTTTAAAATATATGGTGATATGTCAAATGATAATTAATACAAAAAAAAACACTAATAATTTTACTATTTATAACATTAATTTTATTTTATTTACACCAATAATTATTTAAAACATAAGTGTGTATTCTAAGAATAAATAAATAAAAGGTAAACGTAGACTTACTCCCCATGTAAACTTGTACTTTAACTTGAGAAAGAATATTATTAAGGTTACCTTTTTAATATGCACTATTAAAATGCATGCTGGCGTGTTACACAGTGATTAGTACAATAAACGTATAAATAACTTTTTTACAATNCCAATCATGAGAATTGTCCGTATACGACGTTTCTTTATCCCAGTTCCAAGGATGCATACAAGACACACCATTATGATTCCGATTCAATTCTCTGATACAACCCTTTAAAGCCAACTCCGAGTTCTCAAAACGGGAGGAGCATTTTTTGAAGCACGGTTTCCTTTGAGATGTATTTCGAGTACAAATTTGATCCCATGCACTTGCTATTATCTGCTTAGTTGAAGGATCCACTATAACTGCAGCATTGACTACCTATAGAAGAAGCATAGTCAAAGATTAGCAAATTTTATATGTTTTTTATATGTTTCACATAATCTGAATCGAACAAAGAATTGAATTTAGTTGAAAATTTTAAATTATCTACGTTCGGGGGAATCGGCATTCTCAAAATGAAGAACACTAACCAAATCATCGTCGTATTTCGCCAACTCAACAGCAAACTTCATAAAGTTGATAACTGATTGTCGGTCCTCTTCACTAAATCCACCAACGCCATCAATCTTGCTGCAAACCCAAAACAAAAAACTCAAGATAGACAAGTGACGACTACATTGAAAACCAATTTTTTTGAAACAATATGAATCGCTTTCCTTGTGTGTTTGCTCAGCGGGAATGAGTGTGAGATCCTAAATGGTTAAATTTCATGAAAATGCATAATTATATTTATGAAATTAGTATGATCTTTGGTTATTCGAAATGTAATGAAAATCCAGCGAATGGTTGACTACCTTCTGATTTTCTTCTTGTTTTATTTTTATTTAAAAATACATCGAAAAATACTGTGAAAATAATAAAAAACAGAAAAGAAGACACTTGGATGATGATAAAGTATGTACTAGGTNAAAAATACTGTGAAAATAATAGAAAACAGAAAAGAAGAAACTTGGATGATGATAAAGTATGTACTAGGTTGGTGGATGATAGGATGTTGGCCAAAGCTTGCATTGTTCTTCCCACTGTTCTTTTGATGTCGCTGCTTCTTTGCAAACCTACAAGATATGCACAGTTATAAGGTTTTGGCAATTTAATTTAAGTCTACGTTTACCCTCTTATTGTACATTCTCAAAATATACGTTAATGTGTTAAACAACAATTAGTACAATTGAAATACAATTAATACATTTATTATAACAATCTATATTTGACACATCAATGTGTATAAGAACATATAATGAGAAAGTAAATTTAACATTACTATAAATTTTCATGTCATAGATAATATCATGAAGTTTAAGAGGTTGCGGCTTCTTTCAAATCTATAAGCATAATGCGAATAAGATTGACTTTAAAAACTAACTATATACCTCGAAAAGTACTCAACACAGTCGGTACAACAAGCTCAAAGCAAAAGAAATTCCACAATTAGTCTAAACTTGAAAAAAAAAATTTATTATTCTTGCCTTATAGCATCAAAGAAGATGTTAATAAAATTTTCATTAACATAATTTTACTGTGCAGTAGGAGAAAAAAATTCTGAATTAAAAAAAATCAAATCAAATAACTTTCTTAAAATTTGACGACGGGTAGCAATTACCAAATACTCAAGTAAAATTATTATCCTCGAGTCTTCAAAATAAGTAACTAGAATCTAAACTCAATATCCTGAAAATAAAGTCCATGCAATAAAAACTATGCACCTACATTGAACAAATGAAGTTTCATAAACGACATAAAAAAGTCAGGATAACAATCAGCAGAAATGAATAATCAATCAAGATGAATTTAAGCAGGTAAAAGTAAACATCTAGCTAGATATCCGACAATAAACTAAATGCTCAATATTTAAGAGATGAGTTACTTTCTTATATTATTTTCGTATTGTGCGCGTTGCCGTACCGAATTTTGATTGATGTAATAAATATAATAAATAATTATTTATATTAAAATATATTAAATATAATTTAATTAGACCAACAATTTTTTATCACATCATGAAGTACAATAAAAATGTATGATAATAAGATAAACTTAATATTACTCTTAAGAGAGGCAAGCACTATCATATTAACAATCCCCCACTCAAATGTAAAAATGAGGAACCATAGTATCATGATTTCACTTTGTTGGTTTCATGAAATATCCATATATTTTAACTTAATAATAAAAATATATGATTAAATCGAAGGACCCACCTTTGTGATAAAAACATTCAACTGATGGCAATCCATGATCTCTAGTACATTATCAGGTATGCTATTTGGGTAAAGTCCATTTTCAGTAGCTTGACATAAGATTACAGCTAACAGAGTTGTTCCTGTTCAAATAATATGTCATAAAAAAGTTTGAAAACCATAAAATAATACATTTGAACACGCAAACCAAACAAAAAAATAAGAATTTTTATCATGCAAGCTATGTTATATTTTTAAAAAGTCCTACTGTAAAGTCACTAGACAATTTGCTTCATGTAGACGACTTTAAAATAGCCACAACTATCAAACTTTTGAAGAGCTAGAAATTCAAATTATACCATCAATACATTTCTTCTGAACTCTCTTCACGTGGCGTAGATTTTCCAAAGGTGCTATCTGATTTAACCGCCTGATAAAAATTTCTCACATTTTAGAAAAATAACTTGAGATTGAGAAAGCAATTATAATCTATTTTTTTAGAGTAGTATTATATTGACCTTTTAATTTCAGACTATAAGCTTATCATCTGAATGTCATCGATTAACTGCAGTACTATAATGCAGAGAGATACGATCATAGTGTAAAATTAAATATGAACATAAAATTACTGCCCTTTTTTTCTTGATCTCCCAATTATAATTCTTATATTTTTCTTATGTATAAAATATAATATGCATTCGAAACATGAACGTAAAATTAGGCAAGCACAGTACGGTACTATTTTTATTTATTCCAGCATGAATGCAAAACAGATTTTGATCAAATTCCAACGCATCCAAAGTTAATGAACTGAAAATATTGATACTAACTAGAGTCCCACAGTAAAAATGGTTCTTGGTGACCAAAGCCTAACCTTACAAGAGCATTGATTAGCTTGGGCTCAACAACAGCAGCGAAAACGTTCACTGTTGACACATTATAACCAAAAGGTCAAACAAGAAACAATTTAAAAAATTTAAGAATGTATCGAGAGAATTTCTGTTAGTATTGGTCCACTACCAGTCGGCTGTTGATCAGGGAAGACATAGGGATTTTCAGGAATGTGAATGATTTGCCAAGTGTCCACGTTTCTGTTCATTGTCTTGCTTTCCTTCAAAATCTTATCTGTTTGAGCAGGTGTGACGAAAATAACACCAGAATGAGCATTTGAATATCATACCAGCAGCCATTTTCTCTTCCAAATCATAAATACTACTAGGTAAAAGGCTCCCTAATTCTTATAATATCAAGATAACGATCGAAGGTGCTCCAAAAATAGGGGTAGAATTTACAACTGAAAGGATTAAATCTACAATTTCTTCTCAAAGAAAACCAAGAACATAAAGCACGAGAAACCCTAACTCGTGTCTCCAGACCTAAACACTACTGGACCAAAAAACGTTAGAGATCAAACAATCCTGGATCCGAAATTTCACAGTAATATCATGCAGCACTCAATTTGGCACAGATTGATTAATCCCCAAAATTTATCGAAGCCAAGAGCTAGAACCACGTCATAAACCATAAAATAACTTAATCTGCTCTTCAATTCCTAGTTCCCGCATTTTTTTCCCAGGAGCTGTTTGTACATCCATTTATCAACTTGAGAAACCAGAACGAACACAAATAAACGATCTCAAAAACCAAAATTCAAACATCCATCCTCCGTAATAATTGAAAAGCGAAACCTTGAAAAAAAGCTGGCAAATCCGCAGTGTTGAAGAAAGCAATAGCGAAGATGATTCTGATGTTATCCTTTTCCTTCAGATGATCGAAGCAACCCTAGAAAAATCACGAAAAATTGAAATTACAAAGTAGATTTCATTTCATTTCGTTCAAAGGGAGAGACAACCAAGGAAAGGAAGAAAAAAAACGAATATAAAAGGATGAAAGAGAGGCGGAACGGAGTTGTTGGCATTTGGTTGGCCATCGGCAATTCCAGGTTACCCGGTGGATCACGTAGTGGTCTATTGCAGTGTCGGGCTCTGGCACGTGGTTTCTAGGAGAAACTTGCATTTCGCTTTCTGCTAATAAAATAACTTTTCAACTTTGGTAAGAAGGGTCATCTTGTTTCTCAGGGTGTGAAGGTATAGGGGCAAATCTATCCTAGTGGGGGTGCAAAGCAGCAACGTTGAGCTTCATGAAGGTATTCTTTTGCTTTTTTTGCTCTAGCTGAGATGTGAGAGAATTCTTTTTCATTGAGGCTCTTGAGATCAATCTTTAGTTTTGTAAGCTTCGACCTTAGGATGAATTGTTGAGTGCCATGATTCGAAGAATTCCAAATGGAGCTCGTAATAGCTAGGGATCGATCGTGCTCTATCCACATATTATAGAATTTCCACAGAATTTTGCCTGGGATGGTAGGGTTGGATATTGTGACAATACATGGGGTATGATCAGATAGACTCGGAGGTAGGAATTGAGCCTCAACATGTGGACAATTTTGCATCCAGTTATTATTCACAAGGGCTCTATCAAGCTTGGTCGAGACTGTCCCATTAGACCAAGGGTAAAAACATCCAAATGAGGGTAGATCCTGAAGTCCCAGATCCGAGCAATAAGCTTGAAAATCCTTCATTTCTTTGTTGGTTACTCTTACTTCTCTTTTACAGTTCTCGGGTGAGAGAACATCATTAAAATCTCCCAGAAGAAGCCATGATTTAAGGGGGGAGGGTTTGCTGTTCATAGCATAATACAGACGAGCAAAATTAAATTTCTCAATGCAATAGAAATGTGTAGCACTGCTCTCAGAAAATAGAAAACTTTACTGAAAACTTTGTTTTTCAGTATTGTAGCAATGAAAATAGATCTAGAAGAGAAACTAAAATCCATTGTATCTTCCATCTTTAAAACCCGCCATGGCAAGAGAACTCGAAATCGAGATGATTTTTTTCCAAGGAAATGTATTTCTAATTAGAAAAAAGCTGAAAATTACAGTAACGATAGGCGAAATCGAAAACCCCTTTAATGAACAGACCAAACAAATCAGCTAAGATAAATTGCAATGCAGTACACCAAAAAAGAAAAGCGAGTAAGATGAATCAAACCAAAGCCAAAAAGTTGACAGTTTGGATGGCTTACTCGCCCAGTTTCTTCAGCATTGATAAGGACGAATTCATTTCGATTGTGAGAGCCAGCAATGAGTCGACCCCTTGTATCCATAAATCACCAATCCTACAAACTCCAAAAATCCACCTTTACCAATTCAACGTACAAATCTCCCCAGATGGAGAAACCCCAATTCAGAAAAACGCAATCCCCCACTGATTCTTCTACGGAAAACCATCAAATGGATAAGAAAATGACCCACATAAATAAAAGAAGAGAAAAACAGAAATGGACGCGTTGGTTTCCCTGATTCTTCCACACGCAAGCCGGGTTCTCAACACCGATTTCAGGGAGAGAAAGCGATAGAGAGAGGAGGAAGAATTGGGTGTGATTGTGGAAAGAAAGAGACCGACGCGTATTAAAGAAGGAGAAGATAGATCCAGAGACGTATGTGGGATTGGAAAAGAAAGTTTGTGAAAAGTGGAGTGAATGTGGGGCCGCTCCTGGCTGGCCTTCTGCTCAGTGGCTTCTCTTCTCTTCTCTTCTCCTTCAATGGAGGCAGAGAGAGAAGGAAGAAAGATGTTACGAAACAAAGTTCAATGCTTTGGTTGTCACTGTACTTCACTTCTGTCTCACTCTTCCTTCTCATGTCAAGCCTAGAACTACAAGCTTAAGTCATGCGTTAACAAGTACCTTACTTTTTACTTCTCCAAAATAATATATTCAAAGATAAATAATAAAGTTAATTTTACATTTTTCACTTCATAATTAAATGGATTTATTNTTTTGCTAATTAAAAATTTTATTTTCTCGATCGTACTAGAGTTTAGTTCTTTTCGAAATTATCGCAACACAGCAAATGAAAAACAAATTTCAATAGCAATATAATAAAAAACTCTGTTATTTTGCAATAGTTAAGTCCAATCAAATCAGTTGCTTTTCCGACCATTCCCACCTGGACATATAATTAAAATATCATCGTGAGTTCAAGTTTCAATTCTATTTTAAAATAAAATTGAATCAGAACGACTAGTGCCCACCCGTACAGTTAACAAAAAAACAAATGTAATTAGTAGTAGACAAGAAAGTTAATGATGAAAGCTGGTTCATGATTGGTGTGTTTAATTAGAAAGAAGAGGAAGATCAAAAAAGGAAAGAAGGGTTGGTATGGCGAATGAAGAACAAGCCAATGTGGCGTTGCAATGGGGGGCCAAAGGCAACTAAAAAAGTTGGAATGAGTGAACAAAGGGAAAATAGCTGGCTCTGCGTTTGCTTAAATGGAAAGCGATGACCCATTTTCCATCATTTTCTTGACCAAATGCGGCAAAGCAACTTCCAACCCTAGCTCCAGGCTAGCAATGGCGAGGCTTGTTTGAATTTTTCCCATTTTAATAGAGCGAAAGCTGTAGGGTTTGAGTCAAGACTTGGAGCTTGAGGTCTCGACAATGGCTGACCCTAGTTCAGACTGTGTCGTTAGTTTTCAGATGATTTTTCAACTCCGTTTTAGGGTTGTTAATCTTTGTGGCTTCTCTCTTGGTCACTGTTCATGATGAAGTCAATTTTTTTGAAGTGGGGGATGGTTGAACATTTGAAGTTTTATTTTCTCATTTTGAGTGATCAAAGGAAAAACTTGATTGCATGTAGGGGTGGGCGTGCTTTTTTATTCGAATCAATTTGGTCTTCAGGTCGAGAGTTAGAATCCAAGACTGACTAGCAACCCATCATTGATTTTTCGAACCCGTTCCGATAAAGTTTGTTGCTAAATAAGTAATACAATGGAAGTAGAATTTCGATCCAACCCGGATAGATACTAATTTAAATTGCCAATAACAAAGCGGTTTTATGCACAAGATGGAAAGACTTTAGAAAATTCAAAATAGCAATTATAAAATAAAATACTAAAATGAGTTAAAAATACAACCATATCATACGACTATTTAGTCGAGAGTGTAATTAATAAATGGATATGATCGACGCAGCTTTCTCTGTGGCTCTATTGATTCATAATCACTTGAAATATCACGCAACATTATTATCAATAATGTAAAAATTCAAAGGTAAAATAGTTGCATACTATTAACCCAGACACGAGAAGTTAGCGAAAAAAATATGATACCAGAGTCGTAAAAATTCATGAGAAATTCTCTATTTAATGTGTCGCATGAAATTCACGTGCGACAACCTTAAACACCGGCACACACTTGCCCATGTATCGAAACTCAATGCTCAATTTTCTTCTTACCCTTGTCACAAAATAATTATTGTCTTTCCACATCATTCTTTCACGTTACATTATTGTATCACGCAAGTTAAATGTTCATGCATAATTCTCAATTATTTATGGTCACGGGACGTTGAACAACCCTTTGACTTATTGTCATTGACCTAGGAACTTATTAACCCAAGCTCTAAGTGTATATTTGATCAAGTTTTTAAGGAGTTTGTGTCNGACAACCTTAAACACCGGCACACACTTGCCCATGTATCGAAACTCAATGCTCAATTTTCTTCTTACCCTTGTCACAAAATAATTATTGTCTTTCCACATCATTCTTTCACGTTACATTATTGTATCACGCAAGTTAAATGTTCATGCATAATTCTCAATTATTTATGGTCACGGGACGTTGAACAACCCTTTGGCTTATTGTCATGACCTAGGAACTTATTAACCCAAGCTCTAAGTGTATATTTGATCAAGTTTTTAAGGAGTTTGCCACATCGATGACAAACCGAAACCTAACCTCCGATTTGGCTAGCCTTTCGAATGCCGTGTTGATTTCATCGATCCGAATCAATTCAATATCGGATGCGATGCCTCGTTTTGCGCAGAAGTTTAGCATTTCTTGCGTCTCTTTCACTCCTTCGATGTCGGAGCCGCCCACCATCTTCCTTCCTGCAAACACGAAGGTCGTAAAATTGACAAGAACCCTTTGATCGGTGCGATGATTTTTAAACCTAACAAATACCAACGACTTTAATTTGGCAAAAACTGTTGNTCGAAACCCAAGGGCAGACTTAGTCGTCCCTATTAACCATTCGTGCACAATATTCAATAGCAATAAATTTGCAATAATAATAATAATATAAATGCGATTAAGCATGTAAAATTTGTAGTCATAAAATAACCCCTACCTTTTTATTCCTTGACCTTTTAATTCCTTGAAAAGTTAGGTCGACTTAGGGAATCATGTTTCTCCCGCACCGGGCTTGTTTCAATATCGATAATTTCCTCTGTAATATTCCATATACAGTGTATAAGAGAAGAGAAACGAAAACCGAGCGAAAAGACGCGAAAATGGGCCAAAACCGGGCCCGGGAAGGTGCTGTCCGGTCCGGTCAAAACCGGACTGAACCGGTTCGAACTGAACCGGTCTGGTCAACGTCGTTGACCCGCCCGACGCGGGCGACGGAAATCGTCGGCGGCGACTAGTCCAACCTTCGATTTTGACATACTTTACGTCAAAATACTCGTCTCGACGAGACGGACCTAACCATACCAATAATCGCGAGAAAAACAATAGTTTGAAAAACCGAAACGAAAACCCCAAACTCTCGGTTTTTCCCCGATTTCTCTTAAAATACGGGTTTACCTTGAACGCCGTAGGATCACTCCCCTCGTCGTTGCGGACGTTTTGACACCTTGAATCGGACGAACGAACATCGTTCGCCGGTAAACCCAATTTGGGCGTGCGTCGGCGTCGGGAGAAGAAGAGATAAAAAAAATGAAGAAGAAGACTTATTCTTAGTTTACATGATATAATCATATTATAATTAATAATATTATATTATATTAAATAATATAATATTATTAAAACATAATATTTATTTCGTGTAACGTTTTCGATTTCCGTTCGATTTCCTCCGTCGTTCTACTAAAAACTACAACACGATAATGTGTCTACTAATTTCGTAAAATTAACTTTTACGTCACATTCAAAAATCGTAACTCAATTTCGTCCCGAGATATCCCAATTTAATTAGGTTGACTAATTCGTCCCACGTAGCGTATACGACAAATTACTAGTAAAAAATTTAACAATTGACTAGTCAATAATAGCGAAAAAATTTATACATCGATTTTCGCAGTGTTTACAGTTTGCCACATCGATCGATGACAAACCGAAACCTAACCTCCGATTTGGCTAGCCTTTCGAACGCCGTGTTGATTTCATCCATCCGAATCAATTCAATATCCGATGCGATGCCCCGTTTTGCGCAGAAGTTTAGCATTTCTTGCGTCTCTTTCACTCCTCCGATGTCGGAGCCGCCCACCATCTTCCTTCCTGCAAACACGAAGGTCGTGAAATTGACAAGAACCATTTGATTGGTGCGATGATTTTGAAACCTAACAAATACCAACGACTTTCATTTGGCAAAAACACTGCAAAAAACAAATTGAACACTGAGCTTCAAATAAAAATTAATGTTAAGCGTGAAAAAGAGACCACGAACTGGCCATTTTTTAAGCTTACCCAAAACAAGGGGAATGATTGGGAGCTCAAGAGGCTGGATGGGCATACCCACAGCTATGAGCTTTCCATTTATCTTCAACAAAGCAAGGAGAGGAGCAAGGGAATGAACAGCAGCCACGGTGTCAATTATAAAATCCATGCTGCCCTGAGCAGCCTGAAATTCGTAAACGACAACCTCGTAAATGAACCGCCCTAAAAGCTACTGATCATGAGAAATGTTGTCGAATGATAACTGTTTTCAAAAACCATTGTATGAATCTGTTAGGGTATTCTGAAGCCAATTACGAAGAGTTTTCAAAAACCCTAGCGTGTTTTTTAGGTAATAAAACCATCCTGCTTCATTTTTTGCTCTTCCTCGAGAACTCTTCTATGAAAATACTCTCAAACACATCAACTAATCAACTTACACCTTAAACTTTCATTTTTTTTAATTGACACTTTATAATTTATCAGTTAATATCTTAAAGTTTATATAAGAACAAAACGATACCGTATTGTAAATTTAAGTTGATGAAGTCTCTTTTTAAATTTAATTTCCAATTTTTTCTAATTATTATATATTATCGAGTAGCATGATCGAGAAAAGTAAGCTTAATGAAAAAAGTCAAAATTTAATAGTAAGAAAATGCATAATAACAAAAATTAATGTTAGGATGGTTGTTGATAAAATTATGAAATTTAATATATCAGTCAAAAATATACTAATACTTTGAGATAACTTTTGATATAATTAGATGTTTAAAATTTTAGTTGAAAAACACTCTAACTATAACTATCGTGTTAATTAATAATTA
>QAOC01012551.1:15765-130347 GCA_003255005.1 Begonia fuchsioides | reverse complement strand
ATTCAAACAGCACCTGTCCTTGTTGGCGATTCAAGAGAAGTTGACGTGGTGATGCCTGAAGAAGTACTTCAACGGCGCAAATCTATATCGGGGGATCAAGTCTTGGTGAGATGGAGCTCGGGCACACCTGAAGACGCCACGTGGGAAGATGTGTCGATGTTGCGAGAACAGTTTCCAAACGTTGACCTTGAGGACAAGGTCAGAGTCAAAGGGGGGAGTAATGTTGCACATAATTCAGTGGAACAAGGGTTATTTGGTAAATGCTACAAAAGAAGGGAAAAGTGATTTGCTGCGTTCGTTTATTCTGTGGGGCTTATTACTCTTTTTGTGATTTTGTTGTCTATTGTGACAAGGACAGTAGATGTTGACTGGTCTGTTTAAGTGGTCGAGTTGTTTCGTTAGTAAGCTGTTTTTGAATATTGAAAGAAAGTTGTTTAGAGTAGCCAAGTCTTCTGTAGGGGGATTTGTGGGTTAGGTGTAGGGTGCTGTTCTTATATTTGCAGGTTGTTTTACGTTTGAAGGCTACCAGATTCCACTTCCGTTTGGTGTTCAACATTTTTAATTGAAGGTCATGCCGAAAAAACCTACTCGATCAATTCATTTACTTGATCAAGCGACTAGGGGTGTGACCCTACGAATCGGGATGTTCATTTTAAAAAAAAATAATAATTTGAGCTAATCAAGTGAGTTAGTTCTTGAAAAATTGAGTCTGAACACGAATCAATCAGATATCGATCCGTATAGAGAATTGCTCAGTCAGTTTCGTTCGGGTTCACATTTGATTTGGTAATAATTGAAGCTCATTGGTTACTAACTCGATCCAATTAAATTCATTTATTTTCCACAAATTTTAAATTAATTTGATTAATCAACATGATATGATAGGTCAATCTTAAAAAATTATATGGAATTTAAACCAATAGGATAACATATCAAGCTAGAAAATTGACTTATTTTGAGTAAATTTAAATTCAGCTTCAGATCAATTTTTTAAAATTAAAATATAATCTCATTTGATCTAAATTATTGATTTGGTAGGTCAATTCAATTTGATCGTCACCCTTACTATTAAGAGCTCAAGTAGAAAATGATTCGATTTGAATTTCACAATCAAGATATAAGTTAATTTTAACTCTTTTGCGTAATGTAATTTCCAAATAAAAGGGCATTAACGTTTGATTAATTGGAAATTAAGTCACAATTAGGCAGGATAATACGTGTCATAATTAGTTCTTCGATTATCGTAAAATGGAAGGTTTAAAGTAATCCATGGCATGCTTTAACCGGTAACCGGCCGAACCGGAGAGGAGGAGTTCTTTCCGCTTGTATTGCAAATAGTGTACGAGTCAGAGTTCTTCATTTCTCGCTCGCTTCTTTTCGTCAGCCATGGCCGAGGTCTCTCTCTCTCTCTAGTTTATTTTTAGAGTAAATCGATGGGAGATATAATTAGAAAATTGTTCGAAAGGTTTCTGATGATTCGCTGGTTGTTATCTAGTTTTTTTATTTACATTTTGAAATTTGCCTCTTAAGGTAGGATTTTCTAGGTCATGTTGATGATTCTTTGTAGCGCTATTCAAATTTTCCTCGAGGCGTATTCTAAATTAATCTGTACGGCCATGTTTCATTATTCTTTGTCTGATATACTTGAATCTGAATTGGGTTTTTGTTGATTAGTGTGCGTCTGTCGGCTATAGCTATGCAATAGAGACATTGGAACAAATGTTAGCAGAATTAATGAAAATGGATGCGATTCACGTAATAGAGTACCTTCTGCCTGTTTTGAAATTTTTGTTGGCAGATCTTTATGACAATTGTTTTTTATTATGCCACCATTAAAATCAATTTTTATCAACATCACATATTTCTGTGTTTTGATTGTGGTTTTTTTTCTAATTTAGAGCTATCTTATTAATATCTTTTCCTATTTGGTTTTAGGTTGAGCTTAAAACCGCACCTGTTGATTTCCGATTTCCTACGACAAACCAAACAAGACATTGTTTTACTCGTTACATTGAATTTCACAGGTACATAAATTTTTAAAATCTGGATTCTGGGCAGGCTTTATTATAAAGAAATACAACAAATACTTATGTTCAGAATCCAATGTCTTTTGCAGGTGTGTGTCTGCCAAGGGTGAAGAATCCAGTGACTGTGTGAAATTTGCAAAATATTATCGTTCCCTCTGCCCTGGTGAATGGGTGAGTTTACTTATTATCTTTGTGGTTTCTCGTTAGATAAGCATAAAGTGGTGGATCTACATAATCCAGATAATTCTCTAGCGTTGTGTCTGTTACAGCAAATCTAAGTTTTTAATGTCATTTTCTTTCTGCACCTTGTTATAAACATTTGACCTGATTTAATCAAATAAGTCTTCCAAGTATGCAATTTTTAATTAATGAAGCTATGTTCCATTTTGTTTATCTCATTTTTATGTTAATGTAAAGGTTGACTGTTGGAGTGGGGATACAGTTATTATTTTCTTTTGCTTAGGCTTAAAATATATTTGAAGTATGTAGGCTTAGATGTATTTTTCTTTTTCAGTTCTATTGTTTTGTCGCCATTTCCTATTCATTCACCATCAGTTCTAAGAAATGATTTTTAGATTTTCTTAAATCATTTAGGTAGAGCTTTCAATACAAATTTCACTGTCAGCTTAACTGAAAAAGTACAGAATTCAGAGGTCATTAGCAAATTTTAGTGTATTAGACATCGATTTTATTTATTAGCAGCAGACGAACTTGTGCTTTCTTTTGTGTTGCTTTGCACACTATTTGCTTTATTAGTCTCCACCTTACTCTCTTAGCTATAAGTTTCTGTTGACCAGCTCTTCATCATCTTTTCTGCAAGATATTAGCAGCCTTATTATCGTTCTTTGTGATTTATCCTAGTAAATCTGCTAGGACTAGATCATGGAGAACTTTTTTTTAAAATTGTAGTCTGCATGTTTGTTTCAGATATGTACACGAACCAAAACACATTTGACACATCAAAAATAAAAGGAGAAGAAATTTTTTTATATTTTTTGCATATTATCTTGTATAATAAAATATTTTCATTTTATTGAAATAGAAGCTATTACTAACGAAAAATAAATAAATAAAGTCATGTATGAAGTAACAATGTGTATATAGTCTTATCATGACCATGTGATGTAGGATGAGAAGTAGAATAAGAAGAACAATTAAAGAATACGTAGTAGAAGGATAAAAAGCCATAGGCAAAGAAGAAGAAGCTATAGAGAAGATACGGTACGGGTTGGGTATTTTCATTCAGTAATCATCATTACATTTTCAAGATTCTCTTTACACCTTAGATGTAATAAATAAACACAACCCGAAGAAAGAGACAGAACTAGAATCTCAAACTACAAACCCTTGATGGTGAAAAGATTATGTTCTTTAATACAAACCAAAATAAACATAAAATAATAAAAACTCCATCAGACCAAGCATTATATAATATCTGTGATGTTATGTCCTTGTTGATTCTCGATGTAGAAGATACAAACCAATTCGTGTTGACAATTTCCATCAAATATCATCTTCGTAAAGTCAAACTAGGGAAGTTAGATGCAAATAATGGACTATATGGCGCAAATGTAACACAATAAGCATGTGATTTGATGCCCACATCGCAATATCTTAGTTTTTCGGAAATTAAGTCTCGGAGCCTAGTTGTAAACTCATCTCCATGTCTGACACATTGTTTCTTATTAGCTTGTTGCTGCATTTGAGATGATCTCTTAAAATCATAGGCATATTTTTTGTTGCATGTAAATTTGCTTTGTATGAATTTTGAGTATCATGTAATCAAAATAGAATATAACTCAAGTAAATGTATTTCATAATTGTTATTTGACTAATGTTTCGAAACAACATTTCTTCATTGTAGTCTTAACAAAAGATATCTAGATAAGCGAAAATCTTTAAAGTAGCTTTTTGAAGGTCCAAGGAAATGACAGAGAATAGAAACACAAATTTTGTCATTATTATTGTTTGTGTAATTTGTGCAGGTGGATAAGTGGAACGAGCAGAGGGAGAATGGGTGCTTCCCTGGTCCTCTTTGACGTATCATTTATGGATGCTTCAAAAGCAATCTACTGAAGCTTTTTATGAAGATTGTGTTGCTTAATAATGCGCAATTTGTGATCTACCAAAAATTTTGAACTTGTCTACTCAATGATTGATTGTCGGAATCTCTCTGAATGCTTAATTTCAGTTTTTTTCTGAATAAAATTTGATTCATGTTCACCATTGCTGTTCACATTGAGGTGACTTTTCTGTGTTTTGACTGTTAGTGGAACTAACTTAAAGGTATGTCTATGTCAGAAATTGGAACGGCCTGAAAAAGCCATTTTGTTATGTAGCCATGATTATGTCTTTATAGTTTTTTTCCTTGGTGTTAAACTTGTGTTTATATAATCGTAGTCGATCATGTATGGGTGGTAGGAACAGGGGTGGATCCTCAAAGGAAAGAGAATAATGGGNTTTCTTAGTGATTTTGTCCCGGTTTATTGGTTTTCTACACCAAGATCGGGACCCGACTATCCAAACCAGCTTTGCATAGTCCAAGATCGTAAAAAACCAATAAATGTGTAGAACAGACCTGAATTGGACCAAAAGTATCATTTCTTGTATGATTTTTTAGTTCATTTTAGTTAGACATACTACTTGAATTGAACCGGAAATGTCATTTCTTATTTGATTGTATAGTTCAGTTCGATTAGGCATACTACCTGAATTGGATCAAAAGTGTTATTTTTTATCTGATTCTTTGGTTTGGTTTGGTTAGGTTAGGCATTAGACGAGGAATTGAACCATTTTAATCTTAAATGTTAAAATGAACAAGTCAAATCATATTTTAGAGTCTTCGAAGAAAGTGAGGCCCCTTTTGGGAAGAGGAGAGCAGCACTCTCGTAAAATTCATTTAGAACATGTTTTTTCATTCAAAGCAATTAATCAAACTACAATACATGATACTCCCCTGATAAGAACTAGTCACTGGACTGAGGCACCTACACGCCGCCCTCACACCACGATAGGTGATTTTTTTTTATTTTTTCATAATTATTTAAATAAAAATGCAATAGGATAATAATTAATAATATCATCAATTCATGACTATTTATTCAAGAAATATATCGGTAGGATTGTTTTAAAATCGTGTTTTTTTAATAAATGCTAGAATTATCTTCTCATTATATCTTTTATCATATATACACAGGTATTAAACTTCGATTGATGCTTTTGAAGTGTCGTTAATATCCAAATCACTTGGTTTCCTTGTATCATCTTCTAAGAGCAACCAAAATTTTGATATGGGTACCTTCCAAATTTCATCGAAACCGCTAATTATTCAATTATTTGTCGGCAGCTAAACTCCATTCTTCCTAGCTCATTATTTTCTTTGTTTCCAACACTTGGATTCATTGGTCATCGATGCATGTTTTTCATGTGTTGTGACGGAGACTAACCATGCGATATTAACCATCCCAAATGGTTTAAGTACTTGATGACATGTTAATCATTCGTAAGATGATACCTAATTCCACCTTCTTGTGAGAAATTATGATCGCAATATGAAAAATGATTAATTTTTTTTGGGTTTGTGTTTAGTCGGCTTTTGGAAAAAGGAGAGAAAAATAAATGATGTCTCGCTTTGTTTGGGACAAAATGAGGGAAGTTTGTGAAGTGAGGGAAGAGCAAAGTTTTAGGGTGGAATTGGCCTACAAACAATAATGGAGAAAGAGATGAGACCAAAATTATTGCTTTTTGAAATGTCTATGAGCGTGGCCTCTCTCGTCCCAATCCACCTTACACCATTTCAAACTTCCCCCATTAGAGATCCATGCACGTGTGCTGCATTAACTTCATCCCCCCACCATCCAACAACAATTTGACTTCACACACCTCTGATCCAAAAAAGCGAAATCTCTCGCCATAATCTTTTTGTCTCTTTCTCTCTCCCTCTCTCTCTTTCTCTCTCTCCTCATCTCTCAGTATATCTATCTCATTCCCTTCTTCTCTATCTATCTGATCTCTTTCTAGATGACAAATTCCAATTCAATTTTTGAAAAAAAAATACCGAATTAATATATTTTAGTTTTAAAATTTTAAAATCAATATCAAAACTAGAAATGACTTGGACAACACCAGAATTTGGTTTTGGTTCGATTATTGCTTTGTGTCGGTTTTGTCCAACCTTATCTCTTACTCCACTCTCTTTATCTCACATAACTCTCTCACTCTCTTTCTCTCTCTATTCCTAGGTCGATCCCTATGAGGTGTTCTCTAAAAATGCAAAAAAGTAGGAAATGATCCCACTTTTATGTGGGGGGAATTGAAATATCATTGGCCCTTATTGGTCTTTTGAGAGTGATGCAAAATACTAGTTTCACAACTACACGTTACGCTCTAACTTTCCAATCAGAAAAAGTTTGGTCGAGCTACAAACGATAATTTATGACGCTAAACATCATTTTCCCTAATTTAATTGAAAATTGTTCATATTTAATATTAATATGTTGATAATTTCTTCGTTTACATATTTCATAATCTCGCCATGTTCCACTGCAAAACCTTCCTAATTTTTATCCTTAGTGCTTTCTTTCTAAAACAAGACTCTCTTCAATAATCGTAGGATGGTTAATTCTCTCTTAATTATTTCAAACAATTAGCCGACAATCGTTATAGGCTTAGTTGAAATTAGCGACCTAACTTTAACAAATGATGTATTTTGAAATAATTCAAGAAAATGATTTTGTAGTAGATGTATTTATACAACCACAGGCAGCGACTAATTAAACGATGTAATTAGTGATGGATAATTAGGATTAAATGAGTTGTCAACTTACTTTTCACAAGATAAAACCCTAATTGTGATGACAATTATTTGAATTGATCGAGTATATGGCTTTGATCAGAGTCATTAGGTCGATGTCTACGAGTAGGATTTTACTTTATTACTCATGCTTCGGGAGAGCCATCGACATCATGAAAATAGTAATTAGTTAGTCAACTAATTTTATTTTCTAAATTAAATAGAGTTAATTTAGGCGAGACAAGTAGAATAATGCTCACTATTGTTATACACTTACGTTATGTCATTATTTGTCTTGTCGTAGTACTTATTTATTATGCAATATATTATTTTTAATATTTGTCTTGTCGTCGTACTTATTTATTATGCGATATATTATTTTAAATATTTATATTATATCAAAATAATTGTAATTATAAACGTGACATGAAAATATTCAAGTGAAAATGAAACAGTAGATCTAACACATATCATTGAAAACGTTTTAAGTAAGTAAATGAAAATGTTTTTAAGGTTTATTTTGTGTCCCGGTTACCAAATATTTATATCTATATTCTCATTAAGCCTCTGAGTATTGAATATTAAGAAAAAATAATACAAATAATTGGTTGTATGAGCATCGACATTGATCCTTATCCTTGATATTATTATTTGAAATATTAATCCCTCAGCAACCCGTAATTCGGATTAAAACTTTTCATAATTTTAGAGTTGAAAAAATAGTCACCTTAATAAGTGTAAAATCGAAAATTATATTATGATGGAATTTAGGTGCAAACACATCTAATTTCGAATCTTAAAAATATCTAAAGACTCGGTGGCATGAATCCCTTGTTTTTTATTATTATTACTTAAAATAAAATAAATATCAAATTGTCTCATGAATTATACAGGTACTTGAAACATATTACTTTCAAATTTATAGGTCCTCAGTCGACACACCGAATTTTACTATAATTTTAATAGACGTCTTATCGTCATATTTTCTGTTAATTTTAAATTATCTATCATTTTATTTGATATTTTTTGTAAAATTGGTTAATTTTAACAATTTGAAAAAAAATAAAAGAAGTTGTATTATAAACTTACATTTGATTTAACTCAATCTAAACAAAAATCGAAATATCCCTGGAAACTACAAGTATATTTCATGAGCTAGATTGATTTTTACTCTTGAATATCACATAATTGTAGTTAACATAAAGTTTTGCCTTTCTTTAAACTTAAATTACATGTTATCTCTCTATCTATCTCTATATCTCTCTTCAAACCCTACAGATGAGGGTATGAGATCGTAATTTCTTGTGACAACAGGTACGAGTCTCTCATCTCTAACCTGTTGAGTCACTGTGATTTATTTCCTCACTAACTGTCGGATCAAGAGTGTGGGCCTGAAGGCGAGGGTCCTCGTAAATCTCTCTATAAGAATCTTCTGCCAAGAGAGTTGAATACCATCTCTCCACTCTCTCTCTCTCCCTCTCCCCCTCTCCCTCTCCCTCTCCCTCTCTATACACAATGAAATCAAGCCATTATGTCGAATACAGAAAGCAGAAGATTAAAATGAGCAGAAGCAAGAAGACGAGCCTAAAAACACCCGTTTCCAGAAAGCTCCAGCAATTACAAAGAATCATTCCCGGTTACCATGAAGAGGACGACCTCGACAGCTTGTTTCTCAGCACTGCAAATTACATAACTCAACTGGAAACTGAGCTCCATCTTCTCCGACATCTCACCACGTTGTTTGAAAACAAATAGCCTGCTACAACGAACCCAGTTCGAAGATCAAAGGTAGCGCCAACACCTGGATATTATTCTTCAATTATAAAATATAATTGTATTATGTTTTATGTTCCTTTGTCTCCCACTGTTTCTCGAGTTCATCACAATTCGTAAGAACAAGTAAAATAAAAATAATAAAAATATTTGCTCTGCTGTGATATTTTAATAATTCCACAGGTAATGATATAACAAGTATAACACATTTTTTAATTATAAACTTGAACAAATACAAATATTCAAATATTCATGCTCAAACTAGATAATATTGTACGTATAGAATCACAGAATGTCATAGAATATGTCATAGCAATTGCACTTCTTTAAGTATATACTGACATGTTTATTATTAACTATTATTCTTTTCTTATATTTGATTTTTTTCTTTATTAGAAGTCCTAGATCTTCTTGCTATTTCAAAGTCGATTAGATTATCCTACTTAAATAGTTGTACGAGATAAAGATAACTTATATTACTTATTATTCAATTATAAAATATAATTTGTCACATTATTAATTAATTTATGTATCTATTGATCATTTATTTACAGGGCTCATTAACATGGGGCTTATAAGGTTTATGTAACCACACAATAGATTCAATTCCATTTTAGATGATGAAAAATGTGTTCGATCATAGTTCTGAGCACAGTCATTTTCGAGTGCCAAAACAACCCTAGAATGTTCCATTTCAGCGTAGTTAACAAATTGCAAGACATGCCGGCTGTCCTCTAGGGTTTTATTTTTCAATTTCAAACACTAAAGTTTGATTCGCTTAACTAACCATACCTCAAGGCCAAATTCCATATTACCCTAATATTCGATTAGAGAATCTTTTATAGGATGTAACATTGGTTAACGAATATAAAGCAGCCATTTTTATCCCGCCGTTGTGTTATTTAATCAATATTTGGTTATTCTATCAAAAATCCAGATTTTATTCATTATCTTCTGGCTATGCAGTCTAAATTGACACAGCAACTTCAATATAAATGATGTTAACGTGACAATAAATAAATAAATCCTTTATGATCTTCTGATTAGTCACTAGAATTGGCAGAGCACCTTCAATATAATTAACGTTGGACGTGACATTAAGATAATTAATTTGTTCAATGAATTGAGATTCTATGAAATTAATAATTAAGTGGACTTGTTACATGATTAAAGACAATTATTGGCGCAGCTTTATATACATTTAAAAATAAAGAATTGTTAAGCATGATTATTGAATGTATTATGGTACAATTATTTTCGAACATTATTTTCATGGCTTTTTATCTAGTTTAATACAAATAAAATGTTCAAACGATGTGTCTAAGCATAATTTTACTCGTGATTCATGAGTTTTCACTAACATGATTCGAAACTAGAAGGAGCAAATTCACACCGCAATTTTGATTTAGTTCTCCCACTGCAAATTCAAACGAAACTTTTGATTTATACCGAACTCAAAATTTATAGTTGGTTAGCTCTTCGCCTTTTCTTGTTTGTGGTATGATTTAGAACTCGTTCTAATTTGATATTTGTAATTTATGTGGCAGTGCGCCTTGTAAATCCAATAACACGATCAAACTCTTTTGATTGTGAAGCACAGATATATAATGTAGATCCATAATCATAAATCGTTTGTAACAGTAAAAATTGAATGATTTATAATTAAATTCCCTAGTCAAATAACATGTAGATTATTTTTTTAAATATTTATAAATTTATTTTATTTTTATACGGTCGTTTTGTCAACCACAATTAATAAAATAGGGGTAGATAAACACGGTTCGATTTCATAACTTTTATTTCTTTAGTAAAACTAAAAACCAAATATTTTAGTTTTCTCGTTTCAATGCAGACTACGGTTTTAACTCTTGTTGAAGCTGAACCAGTTCTCCAGTTTGGTTAGGTTTCTTAATTTGGACCGGACCGATTTCCTCTCCTCTAACAAATAAAGGTGTTAATCATCTAATATAGATCATTAGACAATCCATCAATTACTGGTTCAATTTAGTAATTTTTAAATAAACCAACCAAAACCCAGTTTATCTCATTTTCATTCATTTTCTCTGATTCTAACAGTAATTCTCTCCCCCACTAACCTACTATGTAGTGTGGTAAATTAATTATTGGTTGGGTCAATATTATGTGCAGTCACATAATGCAGGCATGCAGGGAAGGAGGGGACAAACCCGGTTTGGTTTGGTTTATTTTTTTCAATGTTGAACTAAAAAATCAAAATTAGAACATTCGTCCTTGGTCATTTAAAAAATATTATGTCCATTTTTTTTAATACATTAAGTTTGACGATATTTCAAAAATTAATTACACTGACTGTCGTTTTATTTTAACTACATTAATTATTTTAGACTTTAAAATAAAAATAAATTTAATATTTAGTAGTAAGATCGCTTAATTAACTTCATTATTTGGAGCAAACAATTAAATTAGAAGCATATAATAAAGCCCAAGGATGTTCCTTCATTATTTTATGGGCACAAGACTTTGTTTAATGTCTATGAAGACTTACCTAACGTCCTAATCTATTAATTAAAAAGTAGGGTTTTGACTAATTTGTAGAATTAATTGGACATGTTTATTAAAAATTACATACAATCAAGTTTATTTTATCTTTTTAAAAAAAAAAAAAAAAAAGCGATGTTGACGAGGTCGAGTGAGAGTTTCTACTCATACATTCTATGTAGGGTAATTTACCGCTTATTTATTAAATTCTAAAGTGCCATAACTGCAATTGATACGATAGATTATAAATAAGTAAAATAAATTATTACTTTCAACAATTAATTATTAATGTAAGATTAAAAATGAAATTAGAGAGTACACGTAATATTATTTTTATCAAAACAATGATATATTTCCAAATGCTTCGTACCTCCATGGTGATTATAAAACTAGTTTTATTCTAAGACAAATATGTGAGATTTTAATACTAAGTTTTCCAGTTACATTTCTTTAACTTAAACAAGATAGGCATAATTTTTTCACGATTTAATAATATCCAGAGACACCTAAAAAGAAGAAAACCATTTTCAACCCTATTTTTAAAAGGAAATAATTTATAAAAACATTTAAAAATGGCTTCACGTACAAAGAAACGATTATCCAATTCAAATACTTCGAAAAAGGATTCTAATTCATTCCGGTTACGATTCATTTTTTTGAGGATTAATCT
Organism: Begonia fuchsioides; assembly: GCA_003255005.1. Taxonomy (NCBI): domain Eukaryota; kingdom Viridiplantae; phylum Streptophyta; class Magnoliopsida; order Cucurbitales; family Begoniaceae; genus Begonia; species Begonia fuchsioides. The sequence goes on along the minus strand of QAOC01012551.1, from coordinate 118,568 downwards.
GGTATATAGCTGATGACCTTATATTACTCGAGCATCGGTCTTGACGATTGTGTCGTATAACTAGGAATTCACCACACTTAGTAGGACTTCAAGAATAAAACCGGAAACAAAGTTGTGCTACCAATTGCTAGAACGGGTAATATTATACTGATTGATGACGATAGAAGCGTACTAGGAAGTGATGGCCACGCAAGTAGACTCAAATTGAAACCTTGGAAAAAAGGCAAAAATCAAAGAAAACAATGTATGAAAAGCCCTTAAATGTTAGGTAAGCAATAAAAATTGGAAGATTATCAGTGACCATTCAAACATAGTCTACTTAGTTTGGGGCCACATGGTACAAATCCATCGATGAAGTGTTCTCCCATTTGGTGAATCTTATTTGTATTTAACATTCCTGACCACTATACTAGTATTTGGTCGGTTTCGTATTTTTTTCATGCTTCGTTTGAATTTCCGAGCCAATAATTCTCGTGTTTTTTTCTCAAAACACCGTGTGATGATGGAGTTATTTTCCTTAAACATTAATTTTTAATTTAAGATGACACTTTCAATGAGATTAGTGTTTTAAATGAAGTTTTTATTATTTTGGTGTATCATTTAATTTATATTTTTCGTACTATCGGCCTTCAATTTATTATTTCTTTTGTAAAGTAAGAATCTAAATGAAATTAAGAAAAAGGAAGGGTCAAACAGTTAGATCTGTTTTGGTCGGATCACATCCATTATGTTTTGGTTCTTTTTTTAGTTGTGACGCACTGCATTTTACTAATTAGAAAATAGATTTCGAGAGTATTGTCACGAAAATGAGATACATTTCGATCATCACTAATCGATGATTTTGTTTTCCTTACATGATACTATACTTGTGACATGTAAGTTTAAGAGCATAAATTGAGTGTTACTCTTTTTCTTCTTAAGTAGAGTCCGTCTTGGGTGAAATATACTCAGAAATTACCTTGATTGCTCACATTCAAGTATGAAAAAATTACTTATTTCTTCGCTGCTATTTAGGGTTTATTTTAGTATTGGACAAACCAAACCACTCTATTGAGTTAAACTGAACCCTCAACTTTCAAGTTGGATTAGTTTGATTCATTTTATGATTTGAAAAAATCTAGGTCGAGATACGCTAGAGTTTAGAGTTGTGACAGATTAGCACTGCATATACTCTTAGAATACTTTGATTGCTCACATTTAATTTGGAAAAAAGTTAATTTTTTTCTTAGTTTCTGTCTAGGGTTTATGTGGTAGGCCACTGCCACCATGTGGCTGCATGTGCTGTGTCTTTCTTGCACCACCCCACCATGACCTCTCTTTAACTGCATAAATCTCTTCCTCAATTTCCACTCTCCTTCTCATTCCTCTCTCTCCCTCTCAGAAGTTCTTGGATCTGGAGAGCTCCTGCAACAGTTTGCAAATCTTGCAAAAAAACATACTTTTAGCGGACTTCGTCTCCTCGTACCAACTACAGCTTATGAACAAGGTACTCCTGATTTAACTACACGATTTCCATGATTTCCATTGAATTCCACAAAAAAACAATGGTTTGTAGAAAACCATGTTTTTGTTCATTAAAATATCTTACCGTCATCGTCTTTTCCCATGACAGAATGCGAAACCCTAGCTCAGCCAGAAGAACTCTCTTCAAGAAATGGATAAGTGTTCTTCAAGCATGTACTTGTTCAAAGAAGAAAATGAACATGGTGGAGAGAACAAACGCAATTAAACTCTCTGCAGATTTAACAATGGCATCATCGAGAAAAGGAAGGACAAACTGGAGCCGAGCCATAATTTACGGCCATGCAAACCGGAATTTCATCAGTCACGAGCTATTTCTGAAGAGCTTGAAGAAAACTTCAAACGCATCAATAACTAGGAATATGATGGCAAGGAGGAAGCCTAGCAATGGCATAGTTTCCAGAGAGAGAAAGTCTTATTCTAATTTCGTGGCGAAGAGATTGATCCAGGAAAGAACTGAAATTCTTAGAAAGCTTGTTCCTGGGGGGGAGTTCATCGAAGAGAAGGATTTGATCGAAGAAACTTTGGATTATATATCATCTTTGAGATCCCAAATCGATATAATGAGGCTCCTCGCCATTGCTAATCAAGCTTAGGTGAAGAAGATCTTCATAATTCTGTACATATAAATATATTTCAAGTTAATCAAAGCTTTATTTTAGCGATGTTTCCTGTTGCTGTGATCATCTTCATTCATTTCTATTAACGTTTTTTCAGAAGTGAGCAGAAAGTTCATCATATCTACAAAGAAGATGAACTTCCAATATCTACAGAGAGCTAGAGAGAGAGAGAGGTTGTTCCATGGCAGCGAAATTCAAAGTGAATAATGGAAGTTGGAAGGTTTGAAAGTAATGTAATGAGTGATTGAAAAGTTTCCAAGGAACAACGAAAGGCCAAACCTGTTACAGTTACACACGTGCACACACCTCCCATTTTTGTACAGTAATTATTATGTGTCTGACGCCAACAATGATTTATCAATCAATTAATAATATACACATCATATAATATATTTGAATTATTAAATTTATGGTATGTCACTTCACCATTTGATTCACATCTTACTCTAATGATACATGTTAGAATTGATGGTATGTCACTTCACGACTTGCACATTTGATTCAAATCTTACTTTATATATATATTGTTCCTGTAAGAAATATAATAAATGTGATATTCATATATTATTTTTTTATAATAATCGAGAAATAAAATTAAGGGTTAAAACAAAAAAAGCTTGAGTTGTCGATAAATAAGTCAAAAAGAGCCTATGTTCTGAAAAAGCAAAAAAAAAGCTTGATGGACATTCGAAAGGGTGTGGCATTGTCCAGTATTAACGTTCGAGGAAGGGTGACACCTTCAGGTCGATATTACAATTGACTATAATATGCGACTAATATGATTTTTTTTTAAATTTTTCGATATTACAATTTACTATAATTTTTTGAATGCATAAAATAAAATAAAAAATCCGTTAAAAATATGTACGTTAAACAAAATTCTTTCTTTTTTATCACACATTTAAAATATTGTAAGAAAATATTCAATAAAATTATGTGAACTTTCAACAATTTTATAAGTTTTTAACAATTCAATTGAAGAAAGGAATGATGGAGAATTCATCACTAATAGAGTGTCAAGTTACGTTAGGGTTTGTGATTATGTCTAATTAATTATAAAATCACAAAAAAAAACTATAAATATAGACATGAATATTTTTAGTCTCACTAAAAGAAAATATTTCGGTATCATAATCATAAATACATTTTATTAATAATTTGTTTCTTTAATTAAAAGCAATGTGGTATGACGTAAAATCAAAATAAATAAAATTAAATTTATTCTTAAAATTAAAATCAGATCTTGAATGGTCGGAAACTTTGATTGGCTGGTGAATGAAACTAGCTTAAATTTTTAAATTTTAAAAAAAAGTCATCGCTGCCTCATGGGTATTGATTATTTAATTAATCATTCAACACCAGAAAATAAATAGAATAAATAACTGAAAATGGACGCTTGTAAATGCATCGAACTATTGCAGGAGATAATGGTTTGGAAAGAGACTATACACTAAATTTTTAATCTTAGCCCATCCTAGTTTCTTCCTAGCCATAGCCTTTGGAAGCTCTAGGAATTGACTGAGTTTTGTACAGTCTAATCCAACACAGCCTGTTACAATTAATGCACCTATCACCCATTGTTTAAACAAGGATTTCGTCCCTACACAGTCTGCTCGAGGTTATGGAAGTTCGGCTCCTCGAGCTTATCGAGGCAAATAAATCAGCATGTTGAGCTTATTCAAGCTAATTCCATGAGTTTTTTTTAAAAAAATTTGGCTCGAGCCTAAACGAGCGAGCCGATCCGAGCCAGTCGAGCCTAAACGAGCCGAGTCAAACTAGCCCAACATAAAAGTTTTGTTTTCGTATATTAAAGTTTTATAACTTTCCGTATTATGTAATTTTAAATTTTGATAAAATATTTATATTTATTGTTTTCTTCGATCTAAAAAAAAATTTGCATGATAACGTTTGTATGTATCGCCTTATTATGCCAAAGAAACACGAAAACAATAGCATCGAATCAATATCTCAAAGAAACTCGAAAACAATAGCATCGAAACATTGAACCAATATCATTCAACATATATAACATCTGATTTGAAATCAATTCGTGAAAGAGTTAACAATTAATAATCATGCATTGTACGAATCGAAATATAAACACTGGAATCATTCATTGTGCAAAATAAAAAGTAAAATAAGTTAGAAAAAAGTCTTCCAAATATTTGAAAAGATTACAGAATAACAATACGGTCCGCGGTTGATACCTAGTTACGCTGCGGTCGACACCTTGAACTGGTGGTCGATAACTTCATATGCGGTCGACACCATAAAACACTATGTATTAATTTGGGGTCGACCTTTTAGTATGCGGTCGACACCATAAAACATTTTGTATTAATCTGCGGTCGACCTTTTAGTATGCGGTCGACACCATAAAACGCTCTGGAATGAGCTGCGGTCGACATCTTATTATCTGGTCGACACCAAGTGGATCTGCGGTCGACACCATGTATCAATGCGGTCGACATTTAATCTTATTTCAGGAAAATGACATTCTCATTGAAAAATGAAAATTTGTTTACATTAGCATTGTCGACATTAGCATTGATTATAATTGTTAACGTTTACAAGAACCACGGAAGCACAAGATGCGTAGTCGGATAATAAATTCTCGAGCATTCTTTGGTGGCTTCAAAAAATGGTTGCAAAATTTGAGAAATAAATTAGTCATATCACAACTACAAATATTCAAAGTAAAACATTGTGTCTTTTGACTAATAAAATCACAAATGACATTTCAACACGGTCTAACATTTTCTAACATTAGATATGTTGAGTTCCACCGAATTGAAACATCGGTTTTTAGTTTTCTAAGTTTGAGGTTAGCCGCTTTACAAAATTCTCGATACTCTTGTTGTCGGTCATTTGACGAAGAAATAAACAAAATTGCACATCTAATTGCATCAATATGCGGTGATACAAATTGTATGACATCTTTAACAATCAAATTTAAAATATAACAAACACACTGCATATAAAAAAAAGGAAGACTGAGTACTATCGAAATGAAAATATTTTTTAAATTGATTAACACAAACATCATTAGCGGAAGCATTATCTAACGTAATACTAAAAATTTTATCTCTTATATTGTATTCTTGTGGAATACCGACAATGTATCTATAAATTGTGATATCACTATGAGGGTATTTACAACTACGAAAATCTTAAATGCGTTCATTAAGTTACCACTATGAAGGTAAGAAATTCTCGGCTAACTCCTACAATTTATAGAATTCCCTCATAACAGCTACCTTCAGTCGACCTGCAGTATTTTCAAGGTCGACCGGATGTTACCGTTGAATATGGAAATTCTAGCCGTTACATTATATCGGTCGACTCTTTTTACAACGTCGGTCGACTCTTTGCTATCTGCGGTCGATACTTTGTCGTCTACTGGTCGACCGCTGTTACACTAAGTGTCAACTCCAATCCAGGTATTCTGAGCCTACCGAGCCAGCTCACGAGCTGGATCGGTTGACTCAGTGTTGCCGAGCCCACGAGCCAGCTCGAGCGAACCGACATTCCTGGCTCAGTACGGGCTCAAGCTTTGGCTCGATCCAAGCTCGACTCGACACTGTAACAAAACAAGTCGAGCTCGAACTGCTACGGGGCCAAGCCGGCAGAGCGTTCGCTCGAATGCCACCACTACAGTACGAATCCATATGATATCCTCTCACTTTAAATAAATAATTAAAAAAATTCTGAATTTTGGAGTAAAGTAAAAAAGTACCAGGTGTATCGGTTTCAGCATTCAAGATTTAAGAATTTTTATGACTTGAATAAAATTCGTGTGTCTCAACTCAATTTGCTCAAATGTTATCAGAAAACTATAGTTGAGTCTCTCAGTAAGTTAAGTGCCAAACAAATGTTTTGTTCATAGGACAAACCTTTTCGTACATCATATAACATTTCTGCATATCGTCCAACTTACTCAGGTTTTATTTCAAATTTTTCCTAAATCTTTTGTAACTTCGATGGACCGTAACATACAAGTTCGTTTTAGAATTTTTTGATAAAAACACGTAATTTTAATAAATTATTTTATTTTTTGAAATAAAAAATTATAATAAATCGTATTAAAAATTTTTAAAACTTTACCGGTTATTGTCTTATATTATTGTAGATGTGTGACAAAAATTAAAGTCTTTACCATAATATTTAAATAGTAAAATGTCTTTTTTAAATGTTAAATTAAAAAAATCGTGGGGCAAGGAAAAAAGGCGAGAGTTTTTTTTTTTAACTTTTTTCAAAGTTCAAGATTTTTTCAATCTATTTTTTCTAACTTCATAATTTTTTTAATTTTTAAAATTATAAATATTGATCTTCATATTATTACTTGAACACATTGAAATCTTACTTCGCCAAGATCAAATCTTGGATTGTGACAATTGATCATAAGATTAAGATAAATTGTGATGACCTATCCTAGATCAAAAGTACATAATTGAGGTTAGCGTAATTCTTTGTTAGTGTGTAACTGAAGATTTCTATGATCGGACTTGTACACTGAACTATAGTGTTGTTTTAGTTTGACACTAATCTGATTTCATTTTTAAAAAATAAAAATATATATTTTATTTATTGTGCGTAGGTTCAAAATTGGTTTATGCTGGATTTTATTTGTTTTGCACCATAATTCAAATTCTAGTTTCACAATTTTGAAACAATAATTTGAATCTTCATGCACAAAAGTAAACTATATGGTACTATTGAAATAAAAAATCACGGTTTCGATTCAATTTAGCTTATTTTAGCTATCGTTGAACAACAACATAATTTCTTTTCACTCTAATTTCAAAATATCATTCAATCCACATCTCCACGCATTGTTCAGCATCACCCCATGCTGTGTTATATTTTAGGATAGGTATAAGATCGATAGAACGACGTATAATTACCTTTTTTGTTGATAGAACAAGATTAAGCAGTTCAGACATCTTGAGTTATGTCACAACATGCAGTTTAATGTTTTAATTTTATTTTGGATACCTTTTTTCAATATTTATATTTTTTTATGTTCATTCTTTCTCTCTTTTGGGTTTAGTAGAAGCCTGCTCCTAGTTCGTCCAAAAAAAACTCTTTTGTGGGCTTAATTTCGGGGAATGCGTTACACAACAATCACATCAATTTTGTTATAACCCAAAAGTTTTATTCATACCTTCATGACTACAGTGCTTGAGTTCTTTGATAACTATTATTCATTTTGTTATAAAAATTAAACATTATTGATATTTAGAATTTTAGAATATTTGTTTAGGGACAGTGAAAATATTTCAAATATTCAAGATGTTTAGTTAAACTAAACTTTTAATGTATTGTGGCTAAAAAAGTGATGTTACGTGTATTCTATTATTGGATGTATGAAGAGAAATCAAATGATTTAGTGGATGGATTATCAATCATGGAAATAATCAATCTTGAAGCAGCTCACAGTCTATCCTCTGAAAGAACAATGCATTCTGATCGAGATCGAACATTGTTGAGCTAGCAACCCGATGATCGTCAACGGCGACGGCGACGGGTGGAAAGTGAGGCAAAACTCATCGGAACTCGTCTGAGCAAACAAATTATCCGTGTCCAAAATAAGATCAGCATCGGCTGCAAAATGAAACATGATCACCGGAAATCCGGCGAGGTCGAAATTCATGTTTCCAACGTACTAAACTTAACCCTTTATCCAAAAGCTCCTTATTTTCTTCTCAAACTGTCTCAAAAGCTTCCTGCACTACAGCACTAGCCACGTTAATGGCGATCCTGAATCTAGTACAACTCCACTCAAACTTTTGCTTTTGTTCTTCCTCAAAAACATGTCTGGATTTAAGTTTAGTCGCTTGCCTCTATTGCCTCGGACTACTTCAAGAGCAGTTTCGTCCCCTTGGAAAAATGATCCCTCGCCTAGAATCAATGCGTGGGGCGCGTAATTCAGGTCTTGTACGTCTCCGATGCAGTACGAAAACTTGGCTCCAAAACGCTTCAGGATCAGCGAATTCCGGTAGCCGAGACCGAAAATACCGGTGAATCACGGGTTCGAACCGAATTGCCGGCTTTCGTTCCCACAGCCAAAAATTACGTCCGAAATAGTCGAGACCCCTTTGTCGCGGTGGTGATTAGGCCTTCCGACGAAGGTCAACTTAAGTAGTTTTGGGTGTAGGTGCATTGGTTGAGAGATTGATCACATTTGTTGAACAAAGATGAAGTGGATTTGCATGGCAATGGTTTATAAGTTGAGGATTTTGATGGATCATAAATTTCAGTGTCTTGACGAGAAACAAAATTGTGCATGAGGCGTCCTGCACCCATATGAGGCGAAAAAGGGTGGAAAAGGGTGAGATCCAAGGCTGAGAAGATGATGAGAAAAATTGAGGGTAAACAAGCAAAAATGAGCTATAATGGAAGAGGTGAGAGAAAGAGAAGATGCAGAACGAAGCAAGAAGTTTATGAAAATGTTATTTTTGGAGAAATGGAGAAAGTGTTGGGCGTTCTTGTATTCTAGTTTCTTGAATAATTTCTGCATAAGCAGGCGCATTAGCTCCGTGAATCGATGGACAAAATATTAACTTATAAAGTTGCAAATTGGTTTGAAAAAAAATATCAATTATGAATTTTTTTGAATAATTAACGTATTATAACTAAATCGTATAAATAGGTACAAAAAAATATTTATTTTAGCTTTTTCCTCACACTAATTTTTAACATTAGCGTCAGTATTATAAGAATTCATCTTGAAAATTTTAGAAATTATAATGATGTAGGTATATTTTTAATAAATTATTTTATTATTTGATAATAAAAAAATATAATAAATTATGCAAATATTTAAAAATTTACAAAACTTTTCACAAGTCCTCTAATAATTAGATATGTGATAAAATTAAAAGTTATTTTGCGTATATGTTTTAGAAAATTGATAAGTTTAAAAAAAATTAATAAATTCATAATGACGTGGTGTAGTGCCTTAATTTGACTTTTTCAAAGTTGGAAGATTTCTTTAACCACTCCAAATTTTATTCGTCTTACCCGATGAGTTGTCATTTCAAAATTTGGGCTTTCCATCCCATGCAAATCTAACCAATTTCAATTGCTTTAACTGAAGAACTGAGAACATCGACAGGTGTTGAATGCGACGCCGTCAGTTTCAAAAACCGGGACTTCTGAAAACCCTACCCTACTCTCTCTCTCTAGTTCGTTATAAATACTCCCTCGGCCTCGCTCAAAACTCTACCCTCACTGCCATTCTCATCTCTCTCCTTTCTGCGGTTTCATTCTGTGAATCTTTCATCTGAGTTTTCTCGTCTTTTGAATTTTCCCTCTGCTATTTTAGGTTTTTTTGTGTTTGGATTTTGATTCTGATTGAAGTTTAAGATGCCACAGATAGAAATCTAGGGCGGATTTATTCGTTTTCCATTTGGTTGCAGAAAAAGTACGAAGCTCCATTGAAGACGTTCGAGCCAACTATGGCCTTGAAAAACTGAGAGCTGCTGTTAACTCCAACGTAAGAACATGCATTTACTCTGCGAGGTTTTCACATTGTCGTCGCGTTAATAAAAGTTCTTTTTAATTTGTTTTATTTTAGAATCTATTTTGCATTTTTTTAGGAAGCAATCCTGGTTCATCGCCGACGATAATGTCCCTTTTCAGTTCATTAGGGTTTTCTAGTCTTCAGCTTCTCTTTGCCTTCTATTTCCTTCATCAGTCGCTTGAATTCTCTCCTATAATCGCTATTTGAGTCTCTTTGTCTACCCTTTGAAGATTATTATCAGAACTTGCTTCACTCCGTCTAGATAAAGGAGCCGAAGCTTCGATCTAGCTTCCTAAATAATCGTCGAAGTTGCAACCGAGCTTCGATCTAGCATTCGTCCAGTCACTGGAAAGATCTTGTTAACTAAAATCGTTTATAACGCCGACTGGATGTGTCGCTAGAGATTTGCCGAAAAGTTGCGATCACTGCTTAAAATGTGTTCATTTATCAATTCAGTTGTCTTGGTAGCTAGTGATCTATAAAACTCGACTTATTTCTTTTGACTTTTGAAGTTGCTTTAATGTGTTGAATCGGATCGGGACTTCGTTCGAACCTGACCTTCTAGTTTTGGATTGATTATCGATCTCAACTTTAAAAAACCTTGATACAGAAATTGGACGTATGTGTGAAAAATTATCAAAAATATGATAAAATCCGATAAAAAATTGAACAAAACCTGATTTAAGCTCAAAACCAGCCCTAAACCAGATCCAATCACTCAAAAATCGACTCAAATATAATAAAAAAGAAATTTGAAACATCAAATCGGACTAAAACAAATCGGAATCAACTCGTATTACACGGTTCTAGACCCGTATTTATATCGATTTACTTATTTAATTTATTGAAATCAGAAACCTAGGCCTTCACACATGTGCAGCGTAAAACTATATTTTAATTAAATAATGGAATCGCTAAGTTTATTTAATAATTTGCATGTGGTGAAAATTGATTATAATCTTCTTTTATTGGGCTGGGCCTTATTGGGAATGGGCTTATAAAGGCCCAATGAGTTCGTTATTTAAACTCTCTTTCTCGGCAATGCTTTCCGACGAAGAAGGGACTTCCATCTTTGACCATGGGAGGCCTCGGTATCTCTCTCTCGATCTCGCTCTAGATTTTCGTTTGATTAGGAAGCAAATTTATGAAGAAAAAAAATAAATTCGTTTTTCTCTGCAATGTCAGGTTCAATTAAGTTTTTTTTCTCTTAATTTGGATTTCATGGCAACTGCGATTTGATTTTGTTCTTTGTCGGCCTCTCATGGTTCTTGTATTGATTTTTGCGGTTTTTTAGCTACCGAATGCATTTCAATCATTGATTGAGTTGTTATCTCGTTTTTTGTTTTTTTTTGTCAGCTGAATCTAATGAATCCTTTTTATCGGACAAATCCGCTAAGATCTTTGTGGCGGGGCACCGTGGTTTGGTTGGCTCTGCTATTATTCGGAAGCTTCGTCATCTAGGTTTCGCAAATCTTGTTCTTCGTTCCCATGCCGAGCTCGATCTCACACGCCAAACTGATGTAGAGTCATTCTTTGCTACTGAAAAGCCACAATTTGTGATTCTCGCTGCAGCCAAAGTTGGTGGAATCTACGCCAACAATACGTACCCTGCAGATTTCATTGCTGTCAATCTGCAAATCCAGACCAACGTCATTGACTCAGCCTATCGAAATGGAGTCAAAAAGCTTTTATTCTTGGGTTCATCCTGCATTTATCCGAAGTTCGCCCCTCAGCCAATTCCTGAAGATGCACTGCTCACGAGCCCGTTAGAACCGACAAACGAATGGTATGCAGTGGCAAAGATTGCTGGAATCAAAATGTGCCAAGCCTATAGAATCCAATACAGTTTCGATGCTATTTCAGCAATGCCAACAAACTTATATGGTCCAAACGATAATTTTCATCCTGAAAATTCACATGTATTGCCTGCATTGATGAGAAGGTTTCACGAGGCGAAGATAAAAGGTGCCAAAGAAGTGGTGGTATGGGGGACAGGGAGTCCATTGAGGGAGTTCTTGCACGTGGATGATTTAGCTGATGCAGTGGTCTTTTTAATGGATAAATATAATGGATTAGGACATGTCAATGTGGGGAGTGGAAAAGAAGTAACTATAAAGGAGTTAGCTGAGCTTGTAAAGGAAGTAGTGGGGTTTGAGGGACAGCTTGTTTGGGACTCATCAAAGCCCGATGGGACTCCGAGGAAGCTCATGGACAACTCAAAGCTCTCTGGTTTTGGTTGGAATGCATCGATTTCTCTAAAGAATGGGCTTATCGATACGTACAAATGGTATCAGGCCAATGTTGATCTGTGAAGCTGGTGACTATCATGAATCATATTCTCTTTATCAATTTAATTGTCTTTCACACATTGTCATGTGACTGTTGTATTTCATTCCACATTTTGAATGACTATGTCATAGTTTTTTGTTAAGTGCTTGTTTACTTCAGACTTAGGTCTGTAAATTACATGCCTGTTTTAGGTGAGATATATCAACCTGATCATATCAATACTCTTCTGTGTTAAGCATATTCGAGAATAAAATTTCATTTTTACTCAGCTTGTACTTGCATTTTGGGTTGATCCAGTCATATGATAAGCATACAATGCTGATTAAAAGTTTTGCTTGCTTCTAACTTTGCTCTATTGTCCCTGATTTTGCTCTATTGCTTCTAACTTCAGATGAATGTTTATGTTCACTCGTTAATTTTTGATTTGATGAAATACTTAACTGTGAATCCTTTTCTGTATCATATATTGTTTTCTTGGTTTGATGTCTTCTTCCTTTTATGAAATTGACTAAATCTGGACATTCTACTCGAATCGGTAAGATAAGTGCTCCTTTCTGCTTCATTTTGTCTTTACTGATCTCTATATGGATCCTGTTGAATCATACTATGAAGTTTTTATTTTCGTTCATCATGCACCATCTTTTTCACTTTCTTAATCAGTGTCTGCCCATTCGAATTTGCTACCTCATTTTTTATCTTATTGGTGTCCGAATCCATTCTTGGGCATCATAAAAATTCTCTCATAGATCATGTTCTATTATGGGTAATGTTACGTTTACCTTCTTATCATATCTCCTTAATATACATTCTGACGTGTCGAGATGTGATTGATGCAATAAATATTTTAATCGTAATACGTTAAATGCATTTTGACAAGATCAATCATAGCTCGACACGCTAGTGTGTACAATAAAAAAAATATGTTACGAAGGTAAAATTAATATTATTCTTGTACAAAAGAAGTTATCTCTGTGGAACTTAGATTATTTTGAATGAAGAAAGGATGGAAGCTAGTTATTGTTTTGTTCCCCAATTGTAATACTTAGGAATCAAATTTTCTCGGTCAAGCAGTTGGTCTTTGTAAAGTTTGATTCGAAGATATGTGCATACATTCATGAAACTGCTCTTTCTTTCATCACTCACTCTCGAATTAAAAAAATCTATGCTTTAATTTGTAGCAATGAACAACCTTTCTTACAGATATTGTATGTATTATTGTTCGTTTGACATATTAACTTATAGCATGAAAAATTAATTTTTGGATTACCATTTTTATTGATAAATTTGACTATGCAGGCATGGTTCCGCATGCCATTCTACTATAGCATTGATTCTAAGATCTACAGTATTAATCTAACAAAGAATTTTATAATTTCAAAGTAATTTTCCATAATTCTTTATTTTATTGTAGAAATAGCCAGATAAGTCATACAAAAAAGAGTGGCTTCTAACTACAGAATTTGAAGTTTCTTGGATCAAAATTCAAATTAGCTGATTATGCCCTCTTTCTTCTTAAATAAATAAATTAAATCAATAAAATAACAAAAAAAATTGACGAAAAACCTTCAAAAATGAAGGTAACAAGGGGAGAGAAAGAGAGTGTGTTTGTGCATTTCCCGAGATATATTAGTTCTGTAAACAAAGGGAGAGAGAAGTGACAAGCTTTCAATACTTGGGAGGGAACATACAACCCTCCTCATCCCACGCCTTCGACGCTAATGGACAGCGATGTACACGGATTTGATTTAATTTAAAAATAAAAATAAATGAGAATTTATAATTTAGTTTTAATCTAATTTATTTTATATTTAAAAAATTAAAATATAATAATAAATTAATTTTTTTTATTATATTTTAATTAAATTTTAGGTAATTAATCAAATGTATAATTAATTTTAAGATTTATATATAATTTTGTTAAAATTTTACTTAATTTTTAAATTTTTTTATCAATAATTTTGATACTATAATTCATAAATCACTAATCACTCTATTAACACCACATCTCCATTGAAATTCGCGATTTGGTCAACACCCATCTCCCAAAATTTGATTTTGAAATGTGGGTTTGCTTCACAATGAGAAAAGTTCAGACATTTCTATAGCTATATAGAGGAAATAGAGAGAGAGAGAGAGGAAGATCTTGTCTGAACAGAGCTTATAACCAAACCAGAAACAATTTAGAGAAATGAAATCGTAAAGAAAAAAATCTAGAGGGAGAAAATCACGAAAGAGAGGGAGATTGAGCCGTGCAGCCAATATCACCGCCGCGAGAACCGCCGTGTAAACCGCCGTCAAAGTCTGCAAGTGGGAGAGAGAAAACGAGCTTCCCTCGCAAAACGAGCTTCGAAAATGGCGCTCCCATGGCGTCCATTACAAACCTCAACAAAGGACGAAGCAAAAAACACCATTTTTCTCGGAAATATCAAGCAGATCAAGTCCCCGGCCATGGCTGTCGAAGTCCTCCGAAAAAACTGGTCAAGATGAAGAAGGAACACGATCTTGTACCGCAGACGGAGACCTAGAGAGAGAAAGTGAGGAGAGAGAACGACGGGGCTTGTTTTGTGTAGTGTGCAAGTTTCGTCTTTAAAAAGGGCATCCTTTTGACGAAGTTTTTGAGGTCCCAGCTGCACAAACCAAACAAGTTACCGAAATTCCTCGAAATCGACATGAACGTGCATCCCATTATCTCCAAGTTTATGAAAAATATAAAGCTTCATAATCCAATCTTCGATTATTTTTTCTGCTAAAGCCTAAAATTATCTGTCTATTTATTAATTTATAGTCATGGGTCAATTTTATTTAAACCAAAATCTTGAAACCTTCCAAGCATTGCAATTACAATAATGTAATATTGTTCGTTTGGTCTCAAGTTCTCTGCCATTTTGCTATTGAGTTAACCTAAAATATGTTACACTAATTAGGAAAGACAATTGAAATCATGACAAAATCCAATCCTAAACTAGAGGTGAGACTTGTAGTTTTAATTTGGATCTAGTCCATATTTTAAAAATTATGATTCGTGTTTTGATTGCAATGTTTAGTAGTGTAAGATTATGATACAAAATTCGGATGGTAGGTCAAAAAATGACTAAAGATAAACTAAAACCTTACTTTAAACTAAATAAAATCTGACTTGAACTTAAAAAATGGTTTAACCTCGACTGAAGCACTCGAAATCCAACTAAATTGTAAAATTTTAGAAACACACCAAATTTTACGATCCTAATTTAAAATTTTAGAATTATGATCAATTTCAATTTGATTCTGAGTTGAAACCAGAATAGATCACAATTGTCTCACCCTTTTATCGGACTTACGCCCATAATAATAGTCACATAATTAATTTAATTAACAAAATTAGATCTCGATCCATTTCTCGTTGACAAATTGCATGCTTTCCACCACCAAAATGATGAAAGTATATTTTATATTCTAACATTACCCTTCTATTTTAGATGTTTTTTTTTCTTAAAGTAGGTATAATTTAATTATAAATAAATGAAACGTGTTGAATTATTATATTAATAAATCAATTCCAGACATTGTTAAACAACGATAGTCAATTATTTTGACCTGAATATTATAGAATTCGGAGCAAACATATTTTTTTTATCATTTTTACCAGTTTTGGTTCAATTTTTATCAGAAATTATCCAAACCAATTATTATTCAGTTTTAAAATTGAAACATGATATGGTTCAAAAGAATTGCTCGAACCAAATCTCAACCAAACCAAAATATTTATTTCGATTCTAGTTTAGTTTTGGGTTTACTCCCTCGATAAAATAATATATATTATTTAAATTTTGGTAACAAAAATACAAAATGGTAGAGTTTTAAGATTTAAAAAAATTGATAAAGCAAATATAAATAAAGATACAATATTAAATCTAATGAACTCATTTCATCCATTATCATCAACAAATTATTTAACCAAGGAACTCCTCAAAACTCAATAAAATCATACTATCTTTTTTCTTCAAACATAACTATAACTAAATAAAATATAAAATCAAAAGTAAGTACTAAGTTCAATAATCATAAATGTCTATTATTTTCAAATGTAAAATTATCTGAGCAAAATATAAAATTAAGATAAATTACTAAATTAAATTAACTCATTATAATTAATATTCATTAGTAGAACATAAAAGACAACAAGTCTTCTAAATTTTGACCGTTTTCTTTTAGTTGATATAAACTCATAGTATGTTATTGTATTTTGTTAGGTTATTATTTAGAATAATATAAACAAATAATACTTGATTAGTTCGGTTCTGTTGTTGTCGATTTTGAAGGATCCAAACCAAAAATAGACTGATACTTTTTTTTTTTTAATGAACCGAAGTTAGTATTTATTTTCATCAAAACCAATCCGATCAGAACCGATTTTACCATTTTCAATTTGGTTTATTGGTTCTTATTCAGTTCTGCACATCAGCTCATGAATCTTGCCTTCAAGGATTTTTCTATACGGAAACCTCTCAGCTTTACAAAAGTTCCGTTTTTGCATCATCTACGGGATATCTCGAGATTTCTTTTGTGCCACTTGCATGGGATATCTCGAATTTTCTTCATCTTGATAAATATCAAACGGTTTGGTGATCAACTGACACGAAATTTAAATGGAGGGATATGTTAATTCATTTGTTCTCGGATTAAGGACAAATGAATCGATTTTGGTGAAGGTTGGCAGATTTTATGGAGGTCGGAATGTGACCGGGGAAGAAGAATTTATGGCTGATTTCAAAGAGTTAGATGAAGGATAATGATCACGAAATGAAGTGAATAGTTAAATGGAACTTCTACTAAGATTTCTTCCTTGCAAGGATGATGAAAAGCAGCAAGAAAAACTCAACTTACTAGCTCGGAAGTAAGCTAAATTAAAAGTTCTTCTCGGACGGCCTGATATGACTCAAAGGAGTTCGATCAGAAGGGAGCTTAGGAAATGAATTCAAAAGAAATGTCAATGCACTCTAATTTCCAATATCACAAAGTTGATTACAACTATCTTCAAGTGAGGTATTTATAGACTCTAAGTAAGCTGAAATTATAGCCACATTCGGTTGAATGAATCAACCCATGCTGAGTAACTACATTCATCTTGAAAATAAAAAAGAAGGAGGAAAACAAATTCTAGAGACTTCTTAGCAGCTAATGTTAAGTCTTGAAAAAGACTTAATTATGTCCATCAAAGTTATGAAAATTGTTAGACTTTAAGTAATGAATTGAGAGATTTTATGCTGGAAGCTGTATTTGGTGCTGCAGCTCACGCTACAGCACAGAATCAGCAGGCAGTAAGGAAATTATGTTAATTTCGATAATTCCGAGAATATTTTGATCTGCCCGATTGGTTACCTATTTTACAGGGATTATGTTGGATAAAGATGGAAAGCAATGAAGTGAAAAGAGATAAGATTGGAAAGATTAAAATGGCAAAATTGGCGAATTGGAGAGAGAAGAAAATCTCCACAAATCAAGGGATTCCGAATTTAGCTAAAATCTCCACAAATCAAGGGATCCCGAATTCAGTTTTGGAAAGAGAAGATAGCTGCCACAATGTTAAAGAGAGGAGCACGATTCAGATCAGGGGAGACAGAGAGGGATATAGACGAACAAAGAAGAAACGCAGCCACGCCAAATCGAAGCGGATAACCGGAGCCGATTCAAGAACTTGCGGGACGCCACCGGGGTTTTGAAGAAAGCGACGGTGAATCCGTTTATCTTTTATTAGGCTCTGCAATTATGATTCACGAGCAATTATCTTGTGTTCTTTTTAATTTCAGCATGAACTAAATTCATTTCGGTTAGATTTTGGAAGTACTTTGTTTTATGAACTCTCGGTTTGTATTTATTTCGTAATTTAAATAATTTAACTAGGTTTTCACTCCTATCGTGTATAAGCTGGACGCCACAGTTATAACGTATTTAATGATTTCTAACACGCCATTAGAAAATCATCTAGAAAGTAGTTGAATTGCTTGAGTTGTTAAATTAGTTTGTTTGCAATTTAACTAAATGTTTTAATTTATTAAAACATTAGCTCAAGTGGAAATTAATAAGATCAGTTCTGAAGGTCTTCAATTCTCAATGTCGTTGCCATAAGATTGGAAGGAGTTGAGAAAAGGAGCCAATCGGTAGGCGACGCCAGCCATCGGTTTCATAAATATCTTTTTCGTCAAACGTGCTGCAGCACAGACATACAGCCGAGAGTGAATAAACAGGAGAAATCAAAATCTAACATTCTTTATCGCTGAATTTTAGTCGTTTATCAAATATGCCTGTCTCCTTTAATTTGTTTACATTTTTCTTTTATTTTACTTTTAACAAAAAATCATGAAACCCTTTTATGTAATTTTATATAACTATTTAAATTTCATTCCGAAAAATATTAGATTTCGTTATCCTCGTGGGATCGATAATCCTTTTATATTACTTGACTGTGCACTTGCGGTTTTTAACGACACATTCGCACCCAACAAGTTTTTGGCGTCGTTGCCGGGGATAACGGAATTTAAATTTTCTGAATTTTTGTGAAATAGTAAAAAAAAAATTAAAAATTAAAAACTTTAAAAATAAAAAAGATATTACTTCTCTTTTTCTTTTGCAGGTTGATGCAACAAGGAGGAACATGAGACATCGTTCCTTACGACCCAGAAATCGAAAGAACCTTCAGGCAAAGGAGAAGACGCGCTCGAAACGCAGTGCTGCAGATAGAGCTCGATGCACCCAATGGAGCGGAGCACGAACCAGAACTTGTACAACACGTTAGACCAGAACGCCCATTGAGAGATTACGGCATTCCAAATCTGGACGGATTACACGCTGGAATTGTATATCTAGAAACAAATCAAATCAAATGCGAGCTCAAACCGATAATGTTCCAGATGTTACAAACAATTGGCACGTTCAGCGGAATGCCGACCGAGGATCCAAATGCACACCTTGTAGAATTCTCTTGGTTGTGCGACACATTTGCAGAAGCTACAGCACACGGTGAAATTTTAAGGATGAAACTGTTTCCTTACTCGCTGCGCGACCGAGCGAAAGCGTTGCTCAATTCAATCCCGCGTAATTCAGTAAACTAGTGGGAAGATCTTACAAAAAAATTTCTGATCAAATACTTCCCTCCAGTCAAGAATGTTAAAATGCGCAGAGAAATTATGACTTTCAAACAGAATGATTTGGAATCTCTTTTTGAAGCTTGGGAAAGATTCAAGGAACTTATAAGGTTGTGCCCGAATCACGGATTATCACCTTGGATCCAGCTCGAAACATTTTATAACAGACTGAATTTGCACACAAGAGCCATTCTCGACGCATCTGCAAATGGAGCGATTTTATCAAAAACATATACGGAAGCATATGAACTTCTGGAAAATATCGCAACTAACAACTGCCAGTGGCCTACGAATGAAAGAGGATCTATGCCGAGGCGAGCTGCTGGAGTTTTTGAGTTAGATTCGATGACTGCGCTCACAGCACAGATGATGTCGCTGACCAATGCAATAAAAGGAATGAATCTGCCGAAGGAAGCACCACAACAGACGCTACAACAGCAAGTAATGAGCATCACTTGTTCTTTTTGCGGAGAAGGCCATGTATATGACAACTGCCCAGGAAATCCAAAATCAGTAAATTTTGTTGGAAATAACCGAAGCAATTGGTACAATCCCGGATGGAAACCAGGAAACGGATTTACTTGGAACCAGCAGCAACCCCGTATGAATAACCAGGGATTTCAACAACCTCAGCCTGGAAATAATCAAGCAGCAAATTTTCAGCAACCCCGTTAATCTCATTATGAATCTACAAAATCCGTGGAGCAACATTTAGCCGAGTACATGGCTAAAAATGATAATGCAGTTCAAAGATTATCTACTACAATTCAAGGTTTATCTACATTGATTCAGAATCAAATAGCGTCACAACGTAGCCTTGAAATACAAGTTGGACAGATTGCCCAATCACTGAATAATAAACAGAATGGAATTTTACCAAGCGACACGGAGGTGCCAAGACGGGATGGCAAGGAACAATGTAAATCAATAACACTAAGGAATGGGCGATAGGTTGAGACTGTCAAGGACCCAGAATCGATGGATAAAGAGCTGATGGAAGGAACAGATGCAGAACAAGTCCCTACAAAAGAAGCACAGATTACAGCTTTAAATGGTGCTACTTCCAGTGAGAAAATTTTAAATGACGCTGCATCCAGTGTTGCAGCGCAGAAGCCACAACACACACCTGTTATTTCGTATGAAAGACCCCCACCTCCATTTCCGCAAAGGCTTAAGAAGCAGTACGAAGATAAGGAATTCTTGGATGTGTTGAAGCAATTGCATATAAATATTCATTTGATAGAAGCAAATGCCGACGTATGCCAAGTTTATGAAGGATATTCTATCTCGGAAAAGAAGAGTGGGAGAATTCGAAACTGTAGCCATGACGGAAGAATGCAGCTATTTTCTGCAAAATAAAATCCCACCGAAGTTGAAGGATCCAGGAAGTTTTACTATCCCATGCACTATCGGAAATCACGATTTGGGAGAAGCACTGTGCGATCTCGGGGCGAGCATTAACTTGATGCCATTATCTATTTTTAAGAAGCTGAACATTGGCGCTGCAAGACCCACGTCCGTAACTCTACAGATGGCGGACAGATCGATAGCTTACCCGAAAGGAAAAATAGAAGATGTTTTGGTGAAAGTTGACAAGCTGATTTTTCCGGCAGATTTCATCATCCTGGACTGCGAAGTTGATAGGTATATGCCGATCATTTTGGGGAGACCGTTCTTAGCTACCGGGCGAGCATTAATTGATGTTGAAAGAGGGGAGCTTACAATGAGGGTAAATGAAGAAAATGTAATGTTTAATGTGCTGAAGGCATTGACGTTTCCCGATGAAGAAGAAGAAGAATGTTATAATATTATAGAAGATTGCTGCTCTATAACGTTTGAAAATTCAGATAGTGAAGAAGAAGCTGAAGAAGAGACTGAAACAGAAAAACAATAATTATCAAAGGTGTGGATAAAACCAAAATTTGAATTTCTGGAAAGAGAAAACAAAATTCTGTAACAGAGCCGCTGCAGCTTGAGCTGAAGCTGCTGCCGCAGCACTTAAAATATGCATTTATGGGAGAACAGATTACGCTGCCAGTAATTATATCTTCTGGACTGGACAAGCAACAGGAAGCTGCGCTAATAGTTGTGCTGCAGAAACTCAAGGGCGCAATTGGTTGGTCGATAGCTGACATTAAAAGAATAAGCCCGAGTATTTGTATGCATAAAATTCTTATGGAGGAAAACCACAAACCATCAATTGAACATCAAAGGCGACTTAACCCGGCTATGAAGGAAGTAGTAAAAAAAGAGATTATCAAGCTGTTAGATGCCAGAATTATTTATCAAATTTCCGACAGGTCATGGGTTAGTCCTATACATTGCGTTCCAAAAAAAGGCGGCACTACAGTGGTTACCAACGAGAACGAAGAATTGATACCGACAAGAACTGTTACAAGATGGAGAGTGTGCATCGATTACAGAAAGCTAAATAAAATGACACGCAAGGATCATTTCCCGCTGCCATTTATTGATCAAATGTTGGATCGGTTAGCACGGAAGGAGTTCTACTGTTTTCTTGATGGTTACTCGGGATATAATCAAATCTCTATCTCACCCGAAGATCAAGAAAAGACTACCTTCACCTGCCCGTACAGAACTTTCGCGTTTCGAAGAATGCCCTTCGGATTATGCAACGCTCCAGCCACTTTTCAACGATGGATGATGTCAATTTTTTCAGATATGGTGGAGCACGTTATGGAGATTTTCATGGACGACTTCTCGGTAATGGGTAACTCCTTTCAAGACTGTTTAAATAATTTAGAAGTGGTTCTCAAACGTTGCTTAGAAACAGATCTTGGCGAATTGGGAGAAGTGTCACTTTATGGTTACCGAAGGTATTGTTCTTGGCCATCAGATTTCGAAAGAAGAAATTGAAGTTGACAAAGCGAAGATCGAAATTATCGAAAAACTGCCCCCACCGACGAATGTTAAGGGTATAAGAAGTTTTCTAGGACATAGTGGTTTTTACCGTCGATTCATAAAAGATTTTTCTAAGATTACGAAACTACTATGCTCTCTGCTAGAAAACAATAAGGCATTTGTATTTGATGAAGCATGCCTCACAGCATTCACGGAGTTAAAGAAGAGGTTGGTTTCAGCACCTATTATTGTTGCACCGGATTGGACTTTACCATTCGAACTAATGAGCGATGCCAGCAACTATGCTGTGGGTGCAGTTCTGGGGCAGAGGAAAAACAAAATTTTTTGTTCGATCTACTATGCAAGCAAAACGTTATCGGAAGCTCAAGTAAATTATACGACTACGGAAAAAGAGTTGCTTGCAGTGGTCTTTGCTTTTGAAAAATTCCGGCAATATCTTGTCGGGACCAAGGTTATAGTTTACACGGATCACTTGGCTATAAAATATTTAGTCACAAAGAAGGATGCCAAAACAAGATTGATTCGGTGGGTCCTTTTACTGCAAGAATTCGATATTGAAATCCGAGATAAAAAGGGTACAGAAAATCAAGTTGCTGACCATTTATCAAGGCTGGAAACTGAGAAAGAATTGAATGACAGCATACCGATCCTAGAGAATTTTACAAATGAACAATTGTTTCAAATTTCTGCAGCTCCATGGTATGCTGATATAGTGAATTTTTTGGTCAGCAAAATTATTCCGTTCGGTTATTCTTATCAACAGAGAAAAAAGTTTTTACATGATGCTCGTAACTATTTCTAGGAGGAGCAATATTTGTTTAAACAGTGTCCGGACCAGATTATAAGAAGGTGTATTCCAGAAGATGAATTTTCATCTGTGCTGCAGCACTACTATACAGCACCATACAGAGGACACTACGGAGGAATAAGAACAGCATCAAAGGTTTTGCAATCAGGTTTGTACTGGCCTACATTATTCAAGGATGCTAATAAATTTGTTAAAACGTGTGATAAGTGCCAGCGGAGCGGAAACATATCAAGAAAACACAAGATGCCACTCACTAATATTTTAAAAGTCGAACTTTTCGATGTTTGGGGAATCGATTTCATGGGGCCATTCCCCTCATCGTTCGGAAATCAATATATATTATTAGCAGTTGATTACGTCTCCAAATGGGTAAAAGCGGTGCCATTACAGAAAAGTGATGCCAAAAGTGTTACGAGTTTTCTACATCGAAATATTTTCACTCGATTCGGCACTCCAAAAGCAATCATAAGCGATGGTGGAAGTCATTTTTGCAATAGGCAATTTCAGAGCTTATTAGCTAAAGATGGGGTAAAGTATAAGGTCACTACAGCTTACCATCCGCAAGCAAATGGACAAGCAGAGGTGTCGAATCGAGAAATTAAAAAGATTCTGGAAAAGGTAGTCAACCCTGGAAGGAAAGATTGGGCATCTAAGCTACCAGATGCGCTGTGGGGATACCGTACAACATACAAAACACCGATTGGAGCATCTCCTTTCAGATTGGTTTTCGGAAAGGCATGTCATCTCCCAGTTGAGCTAATTCACAAGGCTCACTGGGCTGTCGCGAAATTAAATTTAGATGCAGATGCTGCTGGAGAGAAAATGATGCTTCGATTAAATGAGTTGGACGAATTTCGATTAAATGCTTACGAGAATGTTGCAGTCTACAAAGAGAAAGTAAAAAAATGGCACGACAAAAGTATACAGGAGAGAACGTTCAAGATTGGAGAGAAAGTACTTGTTTATGACTCGAGACTAAAACTTTTTCCCGGGAAGCTAAAATCGAGATGGTTAGGACCATTCTTGATATCAAATGTCACGACCTTTGGAGTGATTGAACTTTTCAACGAAGCAACCGGGAAATATTTCAAGGTCAATGCACAAAGAGTAAAACACTTTCTGGAAAATACAGCAGGTGTTGCTTGAAAATGTAATCGCAATTAAATGCAAGTGCACGTATCGCAACGTAGTAATAAAAATATCGATCCCACGAGGACAAGTCAATTTTCAATTGAGAGAATAAATTGCAAAGTAAAAGAAATAAAATAAAAATCGTAACTTTAAATATTCACAAAAAGAATTAAAGAATAAAGAATAGGTTTTTTTATCATGGTTTTGGTTTTCATCTAATCTAATGTGCAAGAAAGTAAATTGCAGAAGATAAAGTGCATAAAATAAAGTTGGTGGTCGAATTGAGAATTAGAATTAATCTCGGAAAGAATTAACTATAATTGACTTAAGCAAATAAACATAAAAAATCCAAACTTTGATTAAAACTAAATAGTTCTACAATAACTATCAAGAGTTCATAAAATTCACGGAAATTAAAACGAAAAGCAAAGGAGAGAAATTTGGTCCTCGCCGTCGAAAGCCGTTGTTCTCACAGCCTCGTTCCCCGCCGCCGTAGTCGTCGCCGCAAACCTCTTCTTCGGATTTACGCCCGAAGCTTGATCGTGAATCCCGTTCTCCAATTCTACACACTCAATTCGTGGTGTTCACCTTTTTTTTTGTAGTATTCGTGCGGCTGTAGCAGATCTGAAAGGAGGTTGCGAGTTTGGAGGAAGATTTGGGTAGATTTGGAAGGTAGTTGAGATTAGGAAAGATTTCCAAATCTTCAAAGATATTCTTGTTTCCAAATATGATTTTGAGTTGATTCTTCCTTCTTTTTCGTGATTCTTCCAGCCTTTATCTTCAATAATATTCTGCAATTGCATGGAAACAAAAATCTCGTGATAGTACAGAATATACGAAATGTCGGGCAAAAATCTCGTAAAAACAGCGTAACTAATGCTGTAGCATCGCTGCAGCAGTATCCCTAAAAATCCGATTATTTTCAGTTAAATCATTACTGATTCCTAGCAATTTTACCTCTAAAACCTCGTGATTATTAAGTCTTTTTGAGACTTAACAGCAGGCGATGAACAAAATTCGTCTGTGCTGTTGAACGACGCTGCAGCGTAGAGTCGGCCGTCGACTTTAAAACAAGTGCTTAAGGGAGGCAACCCTCGGTGATTTTTAATTTTTAAAGTCTATTTTATTGTTGCTGAGTCTATTTAGGGTATTAGAGTTAAGTTAGATTTTTTTTANTTTCGAGAATGATTTGAAAGACTACTCTCTCGATCACAATGAGAATGATCTTATACAATTTACAATGAGGAGAGAGTAAGAGAAAAGCTAACTAGAAATTTTGGCAGAGTTTGGACGTGTTTTTCTCTCTCGAAAATTGGCTTTTTCTTTTGGCTTCTCATCTCCAATTTATAGATTTCCGTCTGTCAGACTTCGGAGATGTCGACATATCTTCTAGGGCTGTCGACATAGAGATAGCCGTAAGACTCATAAGAAGGTAGCCGTTGGAGAATTTTCCTGTCGTTGGTCTTTACCGGTCGACATGTATTAGGAGCTGTCGACATAACTTCAGCATCTCTAAGTTCTTCGGTCGACATCTACTCTTGGCGGTCGACATGGAAAACTCTCTGTCATTTAGCTGGTCGACATAAGTTCTTAAACTGTCGACATAACTTTGGTATCTCGAAGTTCTTCGGTCGATATCTACTCTTGGTGGTCGACATAAAAAACTCTCTGTTATTTGGCCGGTCGACATAAGTTCTTTAGCTGTCGACATAACTTCGGATTTCTTCTTCCGCTGGAAACTTGAACGGTCTACAGATGTTCTTAACAGTCGACATATAATTTGTCTCTGGATTCCATGCGGTCGACATAAGTTTTGTCCGGTCGACATACGATTCAATGTCTTGATCTTTAATTGTCTTCATCCGGTCGACATACTTGATAGACGGTCGACATATGATTCTTCTCTGGACTTTAAGCGGTCGACATAAGTTGCATCTGGTCGACATACGATCAAATGCCTTGAACTTTAATTGTCTTCAGCCGGTCAACATACTTGTTAGGCGGTCGACATATGATTCTTCTCTGGTCTTTGAGCGGTCGACAGAACGTCTTAGCTGTTGACATAAGTTGCTTCTACGACCCTTCTGTTATCCGATCGGTCGACATATTGAGCGGTTCGGTCGACATAAGTTTTCTTTCAAACTGCAGCACTTGCTAGAATTCAATTTTATCTTTCACACATAATTAATATAGTTATCATAAAAAATAATTGATTGCTTTTAAAAAACTTTTTAAAGCCAACAATCTCCCCCTTTATGATGATGACAAAACAATTGAATCATGCATTCTTGAAAGATAAATTTACTCCCCCATACTAAATGCATGCATGTTTTATAGATATTCAAAGCTCCCCCATACATAGACACTTATTCTCCCCCATTGTCATTATAAAAAAAATCAAGGAGAATAGAGCAGTAAAGCACAAAGATAGAACATTGAATCACACACACAATCTACTTAGATATCCTTTTCTCCTCTTAATGCCTCGTCATCTAAGGATGTAAAAGTAATCGGTGAGGAGGATGGGGAATCAAGAGCTTGAGTTCCAGTGGTGGAGGGAATCAACACCGTCCCTACTTCAGGAAGATGCTCTTTGACCAGATCACTAGCCGGTGTGACATCTGGCTCAGCTGAAAAAGGAGTAGGTCGTGCTGAAGATCTTGGATCATCCTTTTCATGTTCTTCTTCGTCTTCATAGTCTTCGTCCCAAACAAATGACTCAACTGAGGATGCTAAGTTTGAGATGAGTCCTGTGAGCATATCAAGTCGTTCCTCAATCATGGAGGAAGAAGATTGCTTCTCACGAGCAAGCCGATGCTCTGGTGGAATGTGAAGCTCTTCTGATGTCAAGGGAGGGTCATTTCTTGAAGAGGAAGTGTGAGACTTGGGTGACATGTTTTTCTTGAAATGCCAAACTCCATTATCATCCTGGGCTAATCCCATCCTTGCAAGAGTGGAGGCAGAATAAACATCAAGATGCCTAACTTCGATGAGTGAAGTTGAAGGAAGAAACTGAACACCTTGCTTTGAGAAAATCTCCATTAGGAGGAGATTGAATGGCAGGGACTTAGATGCCACATCCAGGACATCAAGCATTCGCTTCATAATAATGTATCCAACATTGAAGCGTCTCCGTTGGAAGAACATGTAGAGAACATACAACTCCATGTTGTTGATATGGTCTTTATCCCCGCCTTTGGGCAGTAGGTTATAGGTGATGATATGATGTACTAGGCGTGCCGTTATATTGAGATTACTTGCCTTTGGTTTGTACGGGACATTACTTGGATCCTTAGCGATTAATCGCAAGAAATCTCTATAATCTGAGCACTGAACTAGTGAGGGTGCCTTCCCTTGCTCGTAGTATTTATCAGTGAACTCGTTTGAGGTACACTTGAGCATTGTGTTCAAGGTGTCAGCAGTTATTCTTATAGGATATCCTAACACATAGCTCTTAAGGGCGAAATAGTGAGGAATTGAATGCAAATTTGCATAAAATAATCGAATTGCTTCCTCATTGTAACTACTCCTTAGGCTAAACAAGGAAGTTAAACCCAAATAATCTGTGTATTCAGAGATATCAATCCCTGCTATTCCATGTGGTAAAAATACTCTACTTAGGATTAGAGGTTTTGATTGAAAGTACTGAGTATACCTCTCTTGAGCCTTTTCGTTTCGAAATAGACGCTTATCAATGGACGGAGGAAGAGATTCTGAGGGTTTGTCTGACTGTGAAGCTCGTTTCCTCTTGGTCGGAAGTTTAGAAGTTGAAGCCATTGATCTTAGCGAAGCTTAGGATCTAAACAAGGAGTGAAGGAAGGAGAAATACAAATCGCGAGAGAGGAAGAACTTCTGAAATCTAAGTTCAAAACAGAAATCCACCCGCGGGAAGGGTTTTAAAGATGTATCTCCGGTCGACCGAATTAACATTATGTCGACCGTTCTATGACAGAACTGAAGGTCCTGTCGACATACCCGAGGTTATGTCGACATCTCTTTAGACAGAGCCAAACATCCGGTCGACATATACTTATTTATGTCGACTGCTGTCACAGATTAGCAGAATAATAATAAGAAAATGATGTTTTTAAACACCATCAACCCGAATAATCCCTAACCTAGTTCTAATTCCAACAAATGTCTTCTCATCCAAGGGTTTTGTGAATATGTCTGCTAATTGATCACAAGACTTGACAAATTCCAAAACAATATCCCCTTTTTGAACGTGATCTTTGATAAAATGATAACGAATTTCTATGTGCTTGGTTCTTGAGTGAAGGATTGGGTTTTTCGAAATGTTAATGGCACTCGTGTTATCACACAAGATAGGAATTTTAGAGAATCTTAGGTTGAAGTCCTCTAGAGTTTGCTTCATCCAAAGCATTTGAGCACAACAACTACCGGCTGCGATATATTCGCTTTCGGCAGTTGAAAGAGCAACTGAATTTTGCTTCTTTGAAAACCAAGAGACTAAGGACTCTCCTAAAAATTGACAAGTACCACTTGTACTTTTCCTATCCACTAGACTACCTGCATAGTCTGCATCGGAATATCCTAACAAATCAAGAGAGACTCCTTTTGGATATCATAGTCCTAAGTCAAATGTGCCAATTAGATATTTGAAAATTCTTTTTACGGCATTCATGTGAGATTCTTTAGGAGCCGCTTGAAATCTAGCACATAAACAGACACTAAAAAGGATATCCGGACGACTAGCGGTTAAATATAAAAGAGATCCAATCATACCACGATGTTTCTTAATGTCCACACCTTGACCATTTTCATCTTTGTCCAATCTTGTTGTGGTGCTCATGGGAGTTTTAGATGATTTAGAAGAGTTTAATCCAAATCTCTTGAGGAGATCCTTGACATATTTCTCTTGACAAATGAATGTTCCATTTAAAGATTGCCTAATTTGAAGACCTAGGAAAAATCTAAGTTCCCTCATCATGCTCATTTCAAATTCTTCTTGCATGAGGGAAGCAAAGTTATCGCACCGAGATTTATTAGACGCTCCAAAAATGATATCATCTACATAAATTTGAACAAGAAGGAGGTCCTTCCCTTCAAGTTTAGTAAAGAGGGTTGAATCGATTTTTCCCATGTTGAACTCTCTTTCCAGCAGAAAGTTATTTAATCGATCATACCATGCTCGTGGAGCTTGTTTAAGACCATAAAGAGCTTTATTAAGCTTAAATACATGGTCTAACTTTTCAAAGGACTCAAAACCTAAAGGTTGTTCTACATATACTTCTTCCATGATAAAACCATTTAAAAAATCACTTTTTACGTCCATTTGGAGAAATATAAAGTCCTTGTGACAAGCATAGGCTAGTAGCATCCGAATTGACTCCATTCGGGCCACCAGTGCAAAGGTTTCCTCAAAATCAATTCCTTCTTCTTGGTTATAACCTTTAGCAACCAACCTAGCCTTGTTTCTAACAACTACACCATTTTCATCTAACTTGTTTTTGAAAACCCATTTAGTTCCGATGATGGTGCGGTCTTTAGGCCTAGGGACCAATTCCCAAACTTGGTTTCTCTCAAATTGATTTAGTTCCTCTTACATGGCCATTAACCAATTTTCATCCAAAATGGCCTCATCGAATTTCTTAGGTTCTACTTGGGAAATAAATGCTACGTTAGCACATAGGTTTCTAAGAGAGCTTCTAGTTTTTACTCCTAAATTAGGATCACCTACAATGTCCTCTATGGGATGGCTTTTGGAATACCTCCATTCTTTAGGTAAGCCATCATTGACTGCCCTAATTGGTTCTAATTCTAGAGAACTTGGAGGACTTTCCGAAGGGACAACATCTAAAGAATTTTTCTTACTCTCATCTAGGCTCAAGGATTCCATTTCTCTTTCCAAATCAATATTTGGATTTTGATTCTCTACAAGAGGTGAGGATTCGTCAAAAGAGACGTTCATTGATTCTTCAACCACTAGAGTTCTTTTGTTGAAAACTCTATAAGCTTTACTAGACAAGGAGTATCCAAGGAAAAGACCTAGATCTGTCTTTGAGTCAAATTTTCCTAGATTGTCCTTTGTATTCAGGATAAAGCACTTGCAACCAAAAGGCCTAAAATATTTAACACTTGGGGATTTGCCTGACCAAAGCTCATAGGGAGTCTTTTCTAAGATAGGGCGGATTGAAACTCGATTTATTGTGTAGCATGCCGTAGCTACAGCTTCCGCCCAAAAGTATTTAGGGAGAGAGTTTTCATTGAGCATTGTCCTAGCTAGCTCTTGAAGAGATCTATTCTTTCTCTCAACAACTCCATTTTGTTGAGGAGTTCTAGGAGATGAGAAATTATGATTGATTCCATTTTTAAGACAAAGGAGCTCAAAATTCTCATTTTCAAATTCTCCTCCATGATCACTACGAATAGATACTATGGAGAGATCTTTTTCATTTTGAACTCTCTTCCTAAAAGATGCAAAAGTCTCAACAGATTCATCCTTAGATCTAAGAAAGTATACCCATGTAAATCTTGAAAAATCATCAACAATTACAAAGGCATAATGCTTGCCACCTAGGCTAGCTACTCTAGAGGGACCAAAAAGATCTAAATGAAGAAGTTGAAGAGGTTTGTCGGTTGAAATAACCGATTTTAGAGAGAATGAGGATTTTGTTTGTTTCCCCATTTGACATGCGTCACACATTCTATCCTTCTCAAAAGAGATCTTTGGAAGGCCTCTAACTAAGTTTTTCTTAGCAATCTTAGCTAAGGTATCCATAGTAACATGGCCTAATCTCCTATGCCATGCCCAACTATCTAGAGGGGATGTTGCACTAAAATATTTTTCATCAAGGCATGCAACATTATCCAAATCAATTGTATAAACATTTTCAATTCGATATCCAATAAATAAGATTTTACTACCAGAAATATCTTTTATTTGGCATGATTTGGATTAAAAAATTACCCTATATCCCTTATCACAAAGTTGACTGATCCTTAATAGATTATGCTTTAAACCGTCAACTAGAAGAGCATTTTCAATAATAGGAGATGAAGGGTTACCGATATTGCCAATCCCAATTATCTTCCCTTTTTGATTTCCTCCAAATGAGACATTCCCCTTCTTTTTCTTGATAGAGCTGAACTTGGAGGGGTCTCCCGTCATATGCCTCGAACAACCACTATCGAGGAACCAAAAATTCTTATCTCGGGAGACTTCCACCTACACAAGGAGATTTAGATGTTTCTTTTAGGTACCCAAACCATTTTGGGTCCTTGTGAGTTAGCCTTAGATCCTTTTGGAACCCATTTCAGAACAGCCTTTTGATTTTTGCCTCTTATTTTAGAAGGGCATACGAAGGAGTTATGACCTATTTCATTACATGCATGACAAGGTTTTGGTTTTTCAAAGAAGTTCTCATACTTCTTTTTCTTTTTGAATGATTCATAACCTATGCCTGCTTTATCAAAAGTTGTTCTTTGATTACCTAGAAGCATATTTAGATTTTTGCTTCCATTTGTAAATCTAAGTACGATTCCTTTCAAATCATCATTTTCCCTTTTCAATTTGCTAATTTCGTTTTCCAAGGGATTGATTTTAATTTCATGCTCCTTAGTTATCATGGCATGCTCCTTTTTCAGAATTTTATACTTAGATTTCAAAACGTTGAAATCATTAAGCAAGTCATTAAAAGCATCAAATAACTCATTTTCTTCATCAATTTCTTCTAAATCGCTAAATGAGTTATGTACCTTGTCTTCCTTGGCCATGAAGCACATGTTTGCGATTTCCTCTTCTTCGGATGAGGAGCTGGACGAGTCGCTATCATCCCAAGTTGCCTTCATGGCTTTCTTCTTGTAAGCCTTGGGATGTCTCTTTGCTAGTGGGCAGTCAGTTTTGAAGTGGCCTGGCTTCCCACATTCATAGCATTTGAGATCCTTCTCCTTTTCCTTAGGATGCTTCTCTTTTCTTGGGAATTCCTTTCCATGCATCCTTTTTCTTTGAAGAAATCTCTTGAATTTCCTTGTTATGAGGGCGACGTCCTCATCATCCTCTTCATCACTCTTGCATTCGCCTTGATTGCTGGAGGATGCCTTGAGAGCGATGTCTTTTCTTCTAGGAGGTTCCTTCTCCTTAATCTCGTCCTTCTCATTAGCCTTCATCGTGATCTCATGAGTCATGAGAGATCCGATGAGCTCCTCAACCTTCAGTGTCTTGAGGTCTTTAGCCTCTTGAATTGCAGTTACCTT
The DNA here is from genome assembly GCA_003255005.1 of Begonia fuchsioides. Lineage (NCBI taxonomy): Eukaryota > Viridiplantae > Streptophyta > Magnoliopsida > Cucurbitales > Begoniaceae > Begonia > Begonia fuchsioides. The sequence continues at coordinate 86,450 of QAOC01012551.1, read as the reverse complement.
TGGTTGCCAAGTCCTTGGAAGAACTCGAAGAATTTTCCGAACACATTCTTCGTCTGTATAAACTTTGCCAAGCACTTTCAACCCATTAGTAATGTTAGTGAAACGAGTAAACATGGAACTAACCATTTCATCAGTATGCATAGAAAATAGTTCATATTCATGTACAAGCATACTTAACTTATTTTCCTTTACTTGGTTAGTTCCCTCATGGGTTACTTCAAGCAATCGTCAAATTTCTTTAGCATTGTCACAACCTTGTACTCTATTAAATTCATCTCCATTTAGAGCACAGTACAAGGTGTTCATTGCTTTGGCATTTAGGCTTAATTTTTTTAAGTCGTTCTCGTCATATTCATTACTAGGTTTTGGAATATTAATCCCATTCTCAAATTTAATTGGTATGTATGGACCATTTTCAATTATGTTCCATACACTATAGTCCATTGCTTGGACAAAAATTCTCATCCTAGTTTTCCAATAAACATAGTTATTTTCATCAAAAAGTGGAGGTCTAGTAATTGATTGCCCCTCAGTGTGTGAGTTGTTCATAGAGAAAGCCATTTTAAATGATCACACACGAGTTTAACTTATACGCAAGCAGAAGCGCGTGAAGTACTAGCGAGCATGATTATAACTGATGAACTTCCGATGAGAATGGTTGAAAAAGAAGGATTTAGAAAGTGATGCGCATATCTCCGGCCCGAGTTGGTTTTATCTTCGCGCAGGTCGTTGTCAAGGGATATCGAGAGCATTTATAAGAAGAAAAAAAAGCAGTTGAAAGAATATTTTATTAGAAGTAATCAGAGAGTTTGCTTGACTACGAATACTTGGACGTCGGCCCAGATTACAAACTACATGGTTTTAACATGCTACTTTATCGATGGAGATTGAAAATTCCAAAAGAATATTATAAATTTTCGGCAGATTGATGACCACAGAGGAGAAACTATTGGAAGATTAATTGAGCATTGTTTGTGTGATTTGAGGATTGAGAAAGTGTTCACAATTACGGTAGACAACGCCTCCTCTAATGATGTGGTCATTGCACACATGGTTAAGAGTTTGCGACATTGGAATGGATTGGTTTTGGATGAAGATTTCATTCACGTGCGATGCTTTGCTCATATCACCAATTTAATTGTGAATGATGGGCTTAAAGAGCGGTTGAAGAATTAGTAGGTCGGAACTTGACGTCTACCTACACGATGCCGTTGAAGAATTTTCTGATACTCTAGACCTTTTGCTATGGTGGAAATTGAATTCCCATAAATTTCCAATTTTGAGTCGGATAACGAAGGATGTGTTAATCGTTCCGATTTCTACAGTGTCGTCGGAGTCAGCTTTCAGTTGTGGTGGTTGCGTTATTGACTCATTCTGCACTTCTCTATTACCAAAAACAGTGGAGACCCTTATATGCACTCAAAGTTGGATCCGTTCTGAATATGAAATTCCATTTTTGTCGGAGGTATTAGAAAATTATAAAACGATTGACGAAGATATATTTCAACTACACGTTATTTATTAACATTATTGTTTATTGATGTTATATTAATAAATATGTTTTATGTGTTTTTGTAGAAATTACGGAGAATGCAACCGGGAGAGACGTAGAGCCGATTATTGAACTCTAAACGGCGGATTATGATTATTTTGTATGGTTTATTTTATGTATTATGTTGACATTATAAATTGTTTTTGTATTCTGGAATTCTGGACTTCTGGTTTTGAATGAAATATTATCGTTTTGGATTATTGATATATTTAGATTAGGGATAGTTTTGAATTATAATGAATTATGAATGAATTTTTTTAGATTACGAATAGATTTCAAAATTTTTGGATTATGTTGTATGTTTGAAATCTTGGATGATAGTTTGAATCTTGGATGAGATATTTTGGATTAGGTTCTCGGATTGCAGGAAAAACAGGGGATCCTCGGAGCGGCTCCAAAACTCAATCCGAAAATTGTCGGATCGAATCGACGCCCACCCCTAATTAGAATTATTTGCTAATTTCTAGAAATTAGTAGTTGAGTATGGTAAGGTCCATGGAAAACAGGTTCACAAGCCCGCACGAGCAGTCCACGTGTATGATCAAAGCTCTCCTCTCCAGCAAAACTCATTGATCTTCTGCCACGTAGAGGACTTATGCAACCAAATATAGGTTAGGTGTCACCTTACTATTATTCATCCAAGAACCCCAACAAATTTCGGTTCTCGTAAAATATGAATTTACAGTCATATCCTTCTTCCTATGTTTTTTTCTGGACAAGACGGCTTAGGTCGATTCGGTAAAAAAGGACACATTTCCAGCATGGTCAAAGTAGTCAAAGACTATTTATTCACATATATCAAGTGGCTTAACCACACGTGCCTGTATAGCCAGAGACGGCGATACGGTATTTGAAAAGAAAAACTCATTTAGGGTTTCTGTAGGGTACGATCAAATTGATCTCTCGGTTTCGAAGCTTTGGGGGATCGATTTCTTCGTTCTTCCGTGTTTTTTGTTGTTCGGAAAAGGTTGATGGTGCAGTTGATGAATTCCGGTAATTTCATGCCGGAGACGGAGACCGAGACGGCGGCGTCTCGGGATAAGATGACTGTGAAGCGAGAGATTGAGGATGCTTTTGAAGGGGAGCGTGGTACGTTCAACAAGCGGTCTAAGCTAGGTTTTCCGGAGGTGTGCCCTTTTTTGTTTTGATTTTTTGGTTTCTATTTGAGCAGCTGAGAAATGATCGGAAAATAAATGGATTCTCTTAATCGTTTATGTAAAACAATATTTTGAAGGCGCGGAATCTGAAATTTCGGGATTGTAGATTTAGAACTTCGAACTTCTGTTTTTGACTCCCTCTGCTTGTCTCGATTTTTAGTGAGGAGTGAATTGTTGACTAAGATTAGATATGCAGTGTGCACGATTAATGTTTAATGTCTATTTTCATAATGTGTTGACTTGTTTTTTCTTTTTTTTTTGTTTGCTATGATTTGTAAATTGTTATATTCTAATCATGCATGAATTTTTTGTATGTACCTCATATAGTTTCTGATTGTTACTTACAAATGATTGAGATTAAGATGTGCACGATTAATATTTATTGTCTTTTTTTTAATGTTTTGAAATTTTTTTTGGCTCCGCTTCTTTTTTTTTTTTTTTTGCTGTGATTTGCAAATTTTTGTATTCTAAGCATGCATATTTTTTTGTTTTACTTACAAATGATTGTGATTTTAATCTAACTAGTGGAGCGAGGAAGTTGAAGAACTTCAAACACCTGCGCTGCAATATAATCCACTGGATGAGCCCAGTCCTCTTGGTTTGCGATTGAAAAAAAGCCCGTCTCTGCTGGATCTAATTCAAATGAAACTTTCCCAACCAACTGTTTCATTAAAACCTATGGTACAAAATGATAGTTATAATTCTGTTGTTAAAAAGGAAAACAATGGCGCTGCTGCTGGTACCACTGACAAGTTAAAGGCTTCCAATTTTCCAGCCTCACTTCTGAAGATAGGTTCTTGGGAGGTAGATTTTACTTATATGGTGCTCAAAATTATTCTACCCTCTATGACGTCTTTGATCTATTGCTTATGTGATGGCAGTATAAATCAAGATACGAAGGTGATTTGGTGGCCAAGTGTTATTTTGCCAAGCATAAGCTTGTTTGGGAAGTTTTAGAAGGAGGTCTTAAGAGTAAAATAGAGATCCAGTGGTTGGATATTATGGCTCTCACGGCAAATTGTCCTGATACTGGACCCAGTACTTTGAATGTTGTGGTATGGTATATCATGATCTAGAAATGGATTGTTATGTACTTTACTAATGTTTCTTAAATAGATCGTTGAAACCTTGGTGATCATTTTTGTGTTGCAGCTTGCTAGGCAGCCCCTTTTTTTTAGGGAGACCAGTCCTCAACCTAGGAAACATACATTATGGCAGGCAACAGCAGATTTTACTGATGGGCAAGCTAGCATATACAAGTAATATTTGGCTCTCTATCTACATATTGAAACCTTAAATGATTTGCCCTGCCATCATTTGTGGGAGTATCAGATTGAGAAATATGTGATTAAATTTTGTACAAATCTATTAGAGCAGTTATCTGACTGATTTGTAATTTTTACTATATTTATGTATTATGTGTTGAGGCTGAAACCTTTATACTTATATATTTTGATATGTTGTTCCTTAGGCAACATTTTGTGCAGTGCCCGCAAGGACTGTTGAACAAGCATTTTGAAAAGCTAATTCAGTGTGACATGCGGCTCAACTTTTTAAGTCGACAGCCAGAGATGCCGCTGGATTCACCATATTTTGAACAGAGGGCTTCTGTTTTTGAGTTTCCCAAAGAATCCAAAACTCACTGTTTTGAGCAATCGGAGACTAGCAAAGGATCAACAATATTTCATTTATCAGATGGAGCGTCTCCATCTGCACAATCATCCAGTATGATACTGGATCGCAACTCCCAAGAAGCTCCCTCTCCCAGTTCAGGTAAGAAAGCCAAATACTTATCATTGGTGATGATGAATCCGATTCAAGAAATATTGAACCTTAATTGATACCTGAGTTGATTTTCCTGTTCAATATTCTCTTTATTGTCTATTAGACACTGTAGAGATTATGGAAAAAATTTAGCCATCTATCATGTTTCTAATTGGCTCACTCCAATAGTCTAGGATTATACTATTTATTTAATATTTAATTAGTAAGAGTATTTAAGTCATTTAATAAAATAATAGAAATATAAATAAGGACAGTGATTAGGGTCAGTGGAGGCAGTCGATGGAGTATCTCGTTTGGAGAGGGGTTGGCACAGCCGAGTGGACTACATAGAATTGGTTCTCTGTTGTACTGTCATTTTTCTTTTATTATTCTCTGTTCTTTGATTGTAATCGTTAGACGATTGGTTTTTGGGTTGTATGAGTTTCTTCTCCATGAATACATGTCCTCATGTTAAGTATTTTAATCTTCAGTTCACGATATATTTTGAAAATCTTCCTGAACAATGGCAATTTTCTCTTTGATACGCTTGCTGCTAATTTTGTTTTCTATGATAGTGATGGACTCTCGTGCTATTGTAGGGAATGAAAATTCTGAAGTTGTTAATTCTAGAAGTCCCAAAAACTTGGATCAGATCAAAGTACCCGGTCTTCATCCATCTATGTCAATGAGCGATCTCGTGAATCACATCGGAAACTGCATATCTGAACAGATAACTTCTTCATATCCATCTTTTCAAGGGGGTGAGGGACCCGAATATCAAAACATTCTAGAGGATATTAAACAATACCTCCTCGGTGACAATCAATTAACCACAGAATCCGACGAAAAAACCCTCATAACAAGAGTTGATTCTTTGTGCTGCCTCCTTCAAAAAGATCCCATAGTCGAAAGGACCGAAAAATGTAAAACTGCTGAGCAGGGTCATCTATCTGAAGCCATAGAAGGTACCATGGCTCATGGAGCCAATGCGAGAGAAAGCAAGCAAGCATCAGCTATGTCAAGAAAGGATTCATTTGGGGAATTGCTTCTTCATCTTCCCCGAATTGCGTCGTTACAGAAGTTTTTATTCGATATTGCTGAAGAAGATGGTGATAATCAAGACAGGTAGGCAGTTACTCTGGTCTATACATTTGCATTAGTTTGCCATAATAAAGCATGATGAACATGTCCATAGATTTTAGGGTTTCTTATAGGTCTGTGATTGGTCCGTGTCATTCACTTGCTTGAAAAAGTAGGGATTCAGAAATGGGGATTAATGAAGAATCCTGTTTTCATAAACAAAATTCTTGGAGTAGGCTTGACCCCTCAGATGTTTGTTCAATTATGGTTGCATCTGGAATTTAAGATCATTACAATTGTATTTTACTTGTGAAATATATTGATCTTGCCTGCCCTGGACTTATTTTTAAGACTGGCTTGTTTTTGAGTTCATGTTTCAGAAATTCCATTTTTTTCTACTTTCTTTTTATGCGTTCTAATTTATTATAAAAATATATTTAACATATAAGTAATTATTTATAATATTTATAATATTTAATAAAATTTGATATCTCATTATATGTAATATTAAAGGGCACTTTTAGAATTGTTCGAAATAATACATGCTATAAATATAGGATATTCAATTTAAGCAACTTCAATATTTATGTAATGTTTCTCGATGCCCTTGGCACATAATTGCTATTTTGAGTTCTAATTTTAACACATTTATTTTTAGGTTTAAAACTCAAAATGTATTGTATCAAGGTGTTAAGGGTATAATTTAAAAAATATCTTTAATAAAGTGTCAATTAATAACTATCCTGATTTCAAAATACATTAATGGTTAAATTCTAATTTAAAGTGGTCTATTATTAATATTTATAATTTATTATATTAAATAAATCAATTAAATTCTTATTTTAAACTATGATGCACATAAATCTAATTCGTTTACACGTATGAGATCGTGAGCCTCAAAATTGGGCTCGGCTAGGGCCCGCTTGATGAGGATGAGCTAGCCCAAACTACGAGTGAGCCGACTAGCTATCTCACCCTAATCACACTTCTAGATAGTAAATTTGTTAATAAATTTAATTGATTGATTTTCTCCAAGTCGAAACCAAACGCAATTAAACATGGAAACTATGTCGCTCTAAGGGCTAAATGAGGCTCCTTTCATAATCTTAAACAGATACCTTGGAGTTACGATTTTTGGTAAGCGTTCGTTAAAATTTAAGTTTCTGTATCTTTCATCATGATTGTTTCGGCTGATTTTACCTACATCAACAACTTTTCTCCTCGATTTGCTCAATTTTATGGTATAAAGCTAGTTTATAAGCTTCATTTTTCATTAAAATTGAGGATGAAAAATCGATGATGAGAACAAAATCTACTAAATCAGTACAAAATAAACAAACACATATTTGAGATTTAATGGAATTGATGGAATAATAAACACAAAGGAAGGGTGCTCACTAAAATAACGTTGAGTTGTGGTATGAAAAAAATCCATGTATCTAATTTGGGGATACATTGGAGTATATGTTAACTTATTTATTATATTAATTTTATATTTGTTATGTAATTAATATATTATAATAAAATTTTAAACGTGACACTGAAGTATATGAATTTGAATTATCGTCGTTCTACACGAGGAAGATAAAACTAAAGCAGGTTTGGGAGTCTGGGGACTCGAGTTGACACAGCCAGAACTCGACCTCACTCAGAGTTTTGGCTAGAGAACTCTGCTAATTCTTGGTTAGATTCTCCTTTTTTGTTGAATTTTCTATAATGATTTGCAGAATTCGCTCCGTTCTTAGCGATTGCGCTCTGAGGGGTAGTTAATTGTCCGCGAGAGTAATGATATCTTGGAGATAGGTTTTCGTTGTTGAATCGGTAAATGATGGGAAAGTTTAGCGTTCGTGCTGGATGATTTCTATTTTCGTCCTTAATGTGGTTCTTTTTGTATGATTCGGATGCTGTTTAAGATTATTTTCTGTCTTATTTGTAAAATTTTCTTATGGTTAACTGTTTTTCGTCGGAAACTTACATGATTGGGAAAGTAGTCTTGCAGTTATTACAAGGAAATAGCATCGGTGGGAAGAGTTTTTAGCTGGAAATGGTGAGTTCATCCATCGTTTATTCTCCTTTGGTGTTGCATATAATGAACTGTGTAGGAATCTTTTTTAAGCATAGTTTTATGCATTGATCTTTATTTTTGTGATTGCTAGTTAATTAGATTTGTGATTAATAATTCAAGAAATGACTTTGTTTGGATAAAGCGGGCAAGAAGATGGTAGAATGTTACTTTTGAAGTCAGAATCATGCAAATAATTTTTCTATACTGATAGTTCTATGAACAAATATTGTCTGAAATTATTTGCAAGACAAAGCCTTCAAGGATTTCTTTTGATTTGGCTCTGTTTGACGGAGAATATGAAAAGTGAATTTGTGCCACTTTCTTCAACCGGAAGGGGCAGGGAGATGCTAATCTTTTTCTAAATAATTGAAAGAGAGAAATTTCAGCGATTCTGTATCATTGATTTCTGTTGGAAATAGAGTAATTTACAAATCATGAATTTCTTCGATGTTTTGTTGTAGTAAATTGAAATTTCTTTTACAATATTAGGGTACACTATCAAAAAGGGTAGAGACTTTGCTGTGTTTGTAAGAACAATTATTTGGTGATTTGGGATCTTAGACTGCCACGTATTTTTTTGTGTATTTGGAAATTTGAGAGTTCTCAGTATAGTTGTTCTCCAGCTCTTCTGAAAGAATATCGGACTTCAAGTTCTTACCAAACTGTGCCCCCGTGAAGATTTAATTTGCTATACAACAAATCTTCATTGCTAACGTATTAAATGAAAGTGATGCTCTTATTCTTCTGGTTCCAGCTTACATCTTCTAAGATAGGGGATGTGTTTGTGGAGTGGTTTTTTTTGCTTTATACAAGGATTCATAGGATTTCCTGTGGAATGGACTTAAAAATGTAATTCATATTTTTATTCTAGAGTTTGACCTTCTTATTATACTCTCCATTCTCCAATGATGTAGAACTCATTAATTGGTACGATAATTAAGATATACTATAAAGGGTGAGCAAATATTTATGTTAGTCTAAATAATGAGCATCCCATCAAAAATTACAAATTTGAGTGTATAATTAAAAGACAAATCTAGTATTACAAATCTCAAGGGATGATGAACTTTAAATGACCATGAAGATGAAAATTCTGACAGAGCTGTTTTGTATGAGGATAAGTATTCGAAAAAACATGAATTGTGAGTACAAATTGAAGTGGAAAGCAATTTGCATTCATAGATTTTGTGGTTTCTTCACTGTATCTTATGAACAGGCTATGTACATTCGTGTCAAGCGCAGTAAGACTACTTACTTTATCCAGTGCGATCCAACCGAGACTATTCTAAGTATCAAGGAAAAATTGCACCTTCTCATTGATCAATCCGTACATGTTCAGCGTTTAGTGTTAATTGAAAGTGGTGAAGTGCTGGACGATTCAAAGACTTTGGCAGATCAAAAGGTGTACTTTTGATCATTAGATCATATCATTACTTGGAAACTATGTATGAGCTTTATTATCAATTTTTACTACCCTTAGCGTGATCCATTTCAGGTTGAAAATGATGCTGTCGTAGCACTTACCTTGAGAAAAGGTTTTGATCGCTCTCTCTACTCAATAAAAATTTATGAAGTGTTCCTCTTTAAACTCATGGTTCTCTCTCTGAGACTTGGGGACTATTTTATAATTTATATTAGTCAGTGGAAGTTATCAGATTAGTAGAAGCTTAGTAGTAGTTAATTAGAGTTGGTGGTGGTTAAAGTAGGTTGAGTTGGAGAGTCAATATATAAGATGGAAGATGGATAAAGTAGAGTAATCATTGAGTTAATGATAAAAAAGTAGAAGTTGAGTGTTCTTGAAGTCTCTTGCGAATACGATTTGTTAAATTTTAGTACAGAATAATACATAAGATCTTTTCGAATCATATCAGAATGATGGAATTTTCTATCATCAAACTTGGACTTCTATCATTGAATCGAGTTTGAGAACATTCATTCTTTACATACTAGCAGAAGTTTATCTTTATTGATGGAAATAACTTCAATTTTATATCTTTATTACTTTTTTTTGCTTGCAGATGACAATTCTTTTGAAGAGGTTGACATTGTCCGGCCTAAAGATTTCTATCAGTCTCGTGACGGCGATAGCAGCAATTGGTAACATTGAAAAAAAGCTTTTCCCAAAACTGTAGTGGGGTTGGGTCGATGTGATCAGCCACAAAGCTTTATCATTGAGCTGTTTGTTTTGAATTTTTACCCTTGAAAATTTCTTAAAAAAGTAATGAAAGAAGGCTTCAAACTGGTTGAATTCGTTTATTGTTTGATTTGAAAGAATTTGGGGTGAGCACAACCAAATCGGAATCAGTAAACCAAATCAAAACCGGTAATATCAGTTTGGATCATATTGATTTTAACAAATATAAAACAAAATTTTGGTTCTATGCATGAAAACCGAAATTATTGGTTGGTTTTTTGGTTTAATTCCTTTTAAACTGACCGAAATTATTATTTTTAATAATATAAACACGTTAACCTAACACTTAACTTTGTCCAATTAGTACTTATTACTTCGGTTCTATATATTTTGCTTAGTTAGTGTTATATTTCAAGATAATAGACATGTTTATTGAGATTAAAGTTTAGTTAAGTGTTTTGTCGATGATATTGGATGATATGAGTTTATTAGATTCAATATTATTGATTGATTTTATATTTTGCTTAGCTAAATTTGTCAATTGTAAATCTTAAAAATCTATTATTTTTTAGTACAATGTTGCATAAACTTTATAATATATATATTATTTTGTGAAGCGAGTAAATCTAAAACTGAACCAAAATTGATTCAAAATATTCAGTTTGGTTTAAGTTTGGTTTATATTATTTTGTCACATTCAGTTCTAATTTCTAAAACCAAAAAAATACTTAGTTTGGTTTATTTTTTTAGATCAAAACTGAAACAAATCGGTAAATGTTCGTCCTTAGGAAGAATGCACCGATTTGATGTTTTGTCGGAGCTTGGTGTTTGCAACGTACGCATATTACACTTGCTTCATCGTCCAATTTCATACCATATTCTAAAAATAAATTGGGCAAATGAAAATTTGGCAGAATATTCTAATGACTACCACTTTCTTGCATGATCTCTAGCAGTATATATACTTAAGTAATTGTATTTTTCAAAGAAGTTTACCTTCTTAGCATACCATATTCACTTAATTTCTGATGTGACTGATTTTGATTGATAAAATTAAAGTATTTAAACTGTATCATAATTAAAATAATTATTTATAATATTTATTGTATCAATCAGAAATTGACACTTCAGAAAATAAGTATAACATTACTCATTTCAAATGCTCATTACACATCGATTGCCACTAGGGGTGGGCATATCCAACCCAACCTGTCGATCCGATCCGATCCGATCCGATCGGATAAGGTATTCGGTATATGTATCAAAAAATTCATCCGAATGTCGGATTGTTATCTGATTTAATCGAGAATAGGTAAGGCTCTACGACTCTAACCCTAACTCCCGGTAACCCCATCGCCCGCTCAGAGCCGACGAACGCTCGCAAGCCTCCGTCTGAACTCCGAAGATCGATTTAACTCCGAACGCGGAACGAGTGCTCGTACCAATTTTTGAATCTCCCTGTTGAATGACTTGTTCTCCCCGGTCGGAATAGGCAAGATTTTTTTTGGCAATCACTCGGATCCAATCCGATCCGATCGGATCTGTCGAGTTCGGGTCGGATTCGGATTTGGGTGTTTTCGTTTAAAAGGTGTTATCGGATCAGATCTAATAATCCGATAAAATATCAGATTTACAGCAATCGGATCGGATTGATTGATCCAATGCCCACCTCTAATTGCCACCCTAATTAAATTTGTGTCAGGTAGTGCATGTCGTCGTAAGGTTAAACTCCTCCAGATCGCAAATAGTTTCAACAAAAATTGTAGGCTGATACGTCATAAAAGTTTCAAATAACAAGAGCTCATTAATTGAAAAAAATACCTTCTACCTGAGAGTAATTGATTAAAATGTTCAAGATGAAGTTACTCTTAAAGGTCGGGCATGCCCTTCCCTGTCTTACTATCGTATGTCGTCTCTAGTACAAGATCCATTGGAGTGTCCTTGGGCCCAGCTGCAAAAAAAAATAAAACAAAAACTAAAACAAAAACAAAAACAAAACAAAGAAAAGTAAATTTTTTATATATAAAAATGCTTCGAGGAGCATTGTTGGTAAATTTGTGATGCATCACTGGATATGACATAAATCCCGGCGGAAAAGGTAGAAATATTTTGTGTGTTTGCAAAAAAAGATTATCAAGTCTGAAGATTTATGGAATCTAGAATGCACAAAACGAAGCACCTATATTTAATGACATTCTAGTTTCTATTATACATATATATATATATATATATATATATATGTTTATAGTTGCATCTATATGGATGAAACTTGACCACATTACACAGCATTCCAGAAATGGTTTAGGCGTCAATTAATAACACTAGTTTTTCAATTATCAACAGATACGTTCTCAGATCTTCAGTCTACTAAGACTAATAAGAAGTACGAAGTACCTTAACAAATGGAAAAAGAAAAGGATTTTATCAACAGAGATCAATCTAACTCGTATCAAAATGCATGAAATGTAAAACTATTGAGTGGGACATTTAAAATTCACTTGGTATAAGAGGGTTCCATGGAGTGTTGTCAATATTATTCAGAACTCACCATTCATAGTTGAAAACAGCATGCTGGCATAGATAATCTTTTTAAAAGAAAGATTAAGAAAGATAAAGTCGCAATTTTAGTTTTATACCAACTGTAGGCCTTGGAGTAGTCCTTATTTTTAGGATTTCAGGGCGGGGGATTATCGACCCAGATGATCCAATTCCTCTTGCTACTCGAACTTTGGTACCATCTTCGAGATATCTCATTCCAACTTTACAAGGTTTCCTGTATAAGAAACAGCAACGTTTTTCATTGAGAGCTAACAAGCTTAGAATAATAAAAATGATCGTTGAAGAAAATAAATAAGCTCTACTAAGTGAACCAGTAGCATAAGAAAAGAGATAGCTTAGTACTTTACAGCCAATGAAGAGAACATTAGTCATTTACAGCCAATCAAGGGGACATATTTCAGTCTAAAAACTGATAGATCTTAATAAATGTAATTACTAACCAGTTACTGGGTCAAGAACTTGAACATTCGAGGCATGAAGAGGAGCTTCGACTGTAAATATACCACCTTCATGACCTTGTCCTTGTTTGATATGTTTCTTTACCTGTACGGAAATGTTAATACAGAATGAAAAAGACTGAAATGTGTTTCGTCTCATTTCAAAAAGACAAAGTCTTTCTAAGAATTTAAACTGATTAATAAATAACTAATTAAGGGCTCGATTGAGCTTGATTGTCCTTCGTCACAAGCAGAGAAAAATATCTTTTACTTACCCGGTCGGACTTTTGAAATTGTTAGTAATTTGTCATAACATCAGAGTTAAAGGTCAACAAAGACAAAAAAATCTCATTAAAAAAGAATTGACATGAGACCAAATAAAAGAAAATTACTTCCATGTGAAGGGAATGCTAGATTTTCTATAAATAATTAAAATTATCCAACTTTTGGGATAGTCATTTTTCAAAATCTAGCTCTCTGATCAACATTCCAGGCTAAAATTACTACACTGGAACCACAAACTTGGGCTAAACTGTTTCTTTATTCCAAAAAGTTAAAGCCATTCGACTGATTTCTAGTAGGAAAACATCATCATTCTCTAGAAATAAAATGCCAACGACCAAATGAAAATTCGAGGAGAAATAAGAACGAATCGACACATACCAAGTTTTTCCCCTCCACAATAACACGATTCTGAGAGCGAATAACACGCTTAATAACACCAGTCTCTCCTTTATTTTTTCCCCGATTAATCATCACCTGTTTCATTTACAGAAACAAGTCAAACATTGCACAAGCAGTATGAGAAATAATTAACCCGTAAAAACAATAACAACAGGAGAATCCCAGCTTACATTATCTCCGCGAAGAATCCTCCAGTGCCTGGTGAGCTTCTGCGCAGCTTTCCAACCAATTTGAAAGAAAACGAAAATCAGCAATCCAACAGTTGATCTCTTCGAGAATTCGCAATCAATGAACAGAGACAGTACACAGAGAACAACAAATCGAAGACAAAAACAAAAAAAATCGAATTCAAGGATGAGAGAATAAGAATTATACGGCAAGAAAAATAAAATTTGATTAACGAAAATGGGCTGGACAGAATCTTCTGCTGCTGCTTCTCTTCTATACAGCGCTCAGCTCAGCCTCCACAGTTGCCCCAAAACGAAAACCCTTCTTAGTTCTTACCATTTGTGTTACTTGAATAATTAACTTATTTTTAAAAAATCTAAAATCAATTATTTAATCAATAAATTTCAAATAAAAATGAAATTTATCTTTTTATTATCTTTTGAAATTTAATATTGCTCTTGACAAAAGTTATTTATTACAAAACAAGAGACGAGAAATCGGATCAGAATCAACGATTTTGTTCTGGTTCCGATCTCAATTTTTAAATACCGTGAAACAAGAACAAGATCTAGGTCAAAATAGACGGGGAATCGAATAAAATTTACCTAAAAATTAAATAAAATTTGATATAAACTTAAAAATGGACTACAAAATCAATCCAAATACTCAAAAATGAACTCAAATACAATAAAAAAATCATGTTCACATTTGATGTTTTGAAAAACCAAAGCCGAACTAGGACAAATAGAAAATTATACCGTATTTCATAATTTTTAATTCTAATTCATCTTAAAATCAGACCATACCAGACTGTGTTTACCCTTAAACATAACGTGTCATCAAGCCTCATTTGTGAAGCAGTGTCTAAAACACATTCTTTGACCAGTCTGTCTAAAATTTAGTTGTTCATGGTCGTGCCCAAAAACATCGAACCTCAAGCAAATTCTCAACCACCTTATTGGTTGCACTCCTAAGCTTGCACTTAAAGGGTCTCAACGATTGTGTAAGAACAAACGTGTAATCTTGATATGAGTATCAACTTTATCTAAGAGAATTATGCTATGACATTAGCACTAATTTTATTTTCAAATACACTGGAACGTAGACATCAATGATCAGCTATACAAATCTCTTAGAAGCAATAACATTTTGTTTCATGAATCAATAACATTTTGTTTGCGCAAGCAATCCATACATGCTTCCATATTTTCTATCATACTATCGAAAGAAATGCATACTAACATCTTAAAAGAACGAGAAAAGTTCGAGTAGCGTAGAATATATGCACCATAAATTTAATAAAAATAAGAGTAATTATCAATGGATATCCTACCGTCAAAGTTATTTTTTAAGTAATATCTTAAATTTTTAATTATGTCAATGAATATATCAAAATATGACTATTTTTCAAATGATACATTTCACTTCTAATTTTATCAATTAATACCTCAATATATTAGCGTATTTTCACTAGACACTATAAATTTAAAAGTTTAATCTCTAAATAAGATCAATAGACCGCATAAATTTATGATTAATCTATTTGAGAATGATAGAGTAATATGTTGTAAGAAGTGACTTAATTAACTTATAGTTCACAATAAAATATTAATTGATATTTTGAAGTATCAATTGATAAATTAGAATTTAAAATTTTATTTAAAAAATAGTCCTATTTTAAGGTATCAATTAATACCAAAATTTAAAACGTTACTAGTAATTATAATTACTAGGTGTTCCTTTATAATTACTTTAAAAAATGGCAGGAAACCATCCAATGTTTGTAGACATAATTTGAATAATAAAAAAACATATTGGAACAATAAAAGGACATGCAAAGGCATGGCATATGAGTGAGTTTGACTTGGATGATTGCTTTTTTACATGAATGCCCATCATTTTGTCTTGCTCTATTTTTTTTAATTGTAAGTAATTAATTTTAAATATAATTTATTTTCACATTTATCCACCACCCTTGTTCCACAATGCTTTATTCGTTACTAATTTTTGTTATTGACGGCATAATATTTACTCTTTGTTGGATGCCTCTTTGAATTATTTATCTAGAAAATAAATAAAATTAAATTTACATTGAATGAATAGATGAGCTTGGGTATTTCTCTCGATCGATCTTGTAACATAGGATCAAATCTACAAATGTTGAAATGGGATGTGTCACTTTTCGGAACAAGATGTGATTTGTTTTCAAAAAGAGTTTTATAAAGCTCATGTAATTTCAGTAACTTATGTGATTGTAATTTTCATAAGAGTAAAATTATACACGCTGATGTGTCGAGCTATGATTAGAATAGTTAAAGTACATTTAATTTTTTACAATAAAAATATTTTTTTATAATGTTTATTGCACCACTCACAGGTCGGCATGTCAAAAGTCATGTTGAGAAAGTATGCTAAAAAGATAAACGTAGCATTATCTTTTCCATAAATAAGTGATGCATGTAATACCTTGATGTTATAATCATTAATTGTTTTGTTAAATTCTAATTTATTACACTCATTACAATAATTAATAAAATTTTATTCGTGGAATTGATAAATAAATGCCGTGCTTGGAATTAGAATTAAGAGATGAGAAAAAAAAATTCTAGAATTATAAGCTCTCTAACCTTCCACTTGGCAAATCAATTTGTACAAAACTAGAACCGAACCAAAACGACCCGAATTGAATATGTCTCAAAAATTAGGTTGATTTCGAATAAAATTCGTTTCATTTTACAATCAGTTTTGAAAATTAAAAAAAAAAATTAAATATTTCAGCCAACTCGAGTTCCTTCTACTACTGTTTTTAAAGACAAACAACAATGGAAAATATGGAAATATTTGTATAGGTTTCCATGAAAATGAACCCAAACCTAGCGTGAAACCGATTATGAGTTCAAATCCAATTCTGAATTCGACCGCAAATTTAAAAGAATCCACAGTCGTAAAGAAGATATTAGCTAAACTAAGTTTTACTACAAAGGAGCTCATGAACTAATCATGTTTATCTTTGACGATATTTCTAATTAAAAAAAGAAAGATAGTGTTTAATTTAAACTCGGCTATATAAGTAAGAGTAAGACTAAGTTTACCTTTTTAGCATACATTTTCACGTGTCGAACTGTTATTAATATAATAAATATTTTAATTATAATTCATTAAATGCACTTTAATATGCTAAATACAGTTCATGTCAAAATATATGTTAAAAATGTATGTTAAGAATATGAACCTAATATTACTATAAAAGTAAGTATAGTTTTAGTTTATCTTTTTATTATCACGTTAAAGTGTCGAACTATATTTAATCATTAAAAAATACATTTTACCCTGTATAGTTCTACAATATAAAAAAAATATAAGATTATTAAATTAATTATATGTTACTATCTTGTTATATTTTATAATTAAATAAATTTAAATATATTTAATAATTGAAAAATATAAAAATTTATTTTTATATATTGACTCTGTAAAAATATACGAAAAGAATATAAAATTACATTAATTTTTATTTTTAATTACGAAGTAAACATGATGATGACAGTGTTTAAGCCAAAAGAAGTGGCGGTGGGCCCACTCACTAGCCAGTTCCCGCCATCCTGGCCCCATATCGTAGCCTCTCAAGTCTCAACTAAATCCGTTTCTCGCTCTCTACATATATAATATAAAATGATAATATTTTATTATTTTACTTTTCATTTCCTCTTCCTACCTAGGATCAGAAACTCCGGCGAAGAAATTCCAACGCCGTTTATCATTCCGCTCCGTCTCCGGCGATCTCCGCTCTTGTTTTTGTGGAAGGTTGTTGTGTTTCGATTGTGATGGACTTCCGACGCTATCTACGATTTTTCTGCTCACTGTGACAGAAATTGCAAGTATTCGTTGGCAATCAATCATAACGGTACGAAATTTCTATCTTAGTTCCTGATGAAATTAAAAGCAGTCTGTACTGTATGATGTAGTTCTGGTTGATTGATTTTACACAATTTTAACTGCTACATTTTTACCTTTTGTTTTCAATATGATTTATGCAATCGGTTGTTACAATGGGCGGGGGGGATGGATCTTTTGTTTTTGTTTTTGTTTTTTTTTTTGTTTCGGTGCATAGATCACCGAATGGAAACCTGATTGAAGGAAGAGACACTGAAGTTGTCTCCATGTAAGAGACATGAATATGTGAATTTTCAGATACAGATGATCGATCTTTTGGTTTTAATGACGATTTTGAAGTTTTTTATCTGAATTTTCCTCGTTTTCTGTTCATGAATCGATTACGGAAACATAGGTTTGCAGAATGTAGACAGACGAAGAGATGATAATTTAACCTCTTTCAAAAATTTGACGCAACCAAAAGTGTCGGATAGTTGATTTATCCGCGTCTGGTCGATTTCTTTTCTTTTTGGGTGAATTATGTCCATCAATTTTCAGGGACAATGATCGATCATTCAAGCTTCGTCGCACTTGCACGTGGGTCTCCATTACCGGCGAATATGACCATATGAGCATCTCCATGATCGACCTCTTCCTAATTACTCCACACTTTGGGCCCTCAAGGTAACCTCCTTTATTGTTTAATTTGTTTGTAGAGTTCGACGAAGGAAATATGGATTTCTTCAGAAAAGAGTAAAGTAAATGTGTAGTTTCTCTTTTGGACATACCACCCCATTTAGCGAGCATGCTTGCGTTTGCAAGTTTGGCAATCGCTTTCATGAAATGGAATTATGAAAAAGAGTCGGAGAGAGATTAGGGTTAGGCGAACCAAACCGAACCAACTCATTGAGTTAACCTCAACTTTTGGAGTAGATCAGGTCAGTCATTTTCGATTTTGATGAATATTATTTTTGTATAATTAGCTATCAATTTATTTTTGTTTATATTAATTTGATGTAATTTAATTAGTTAGTCATATATGAATTAGACATCTATGTTGATCAATTAGTTGGATGTATTTCATATTCTTTTTAATACAATATATTTGATTTAAAAAAAAATTAATTAACCAATCTGAAAAATAGCGACACAAACCTAACTTTGAGTAAAAATTAGTTACGGGTTGCAAGTCGATCTTAGATTTTGACTCCCAAATCAAAAAACGATGAATGATTACAATTGATTAAAAAACTGATTCAAATTGACCTAGATCCAATGCCTAGAGTGGAATAGCACAGCACCTAGAGTGAAACCATTTCCACCCAGCCGACCCTGCTGTATTCCCGTGAGAGGAAATAAAGGCCGGGGAAAAGCCATTTAAACAATCCATTATCCTACGCCGCCCTTCCTTTTAATCTACACTCACTCCCTCCAATCCCATTATACAGTCCAGACACCCCCAGTCTTCTTCTGGCTTTCCCAGGAAACTCATATCCTGTAATGCGACTTGTGGACTACCTTACCCACACCCTCATTTGTTAAGAATTTCTGTTCATTCACCTTGTGGCAGTTACCACAATTTTCTCTGACCCAGTTCGATCTGCTTTGTTTGGGTTCTCAGAGATAACAAACTATATCATTTGCATGATTCTTGTTTCTTTATCCCCTAAATCTGTCTCTGCTGAGAAGATGTTTTTTTTTTTTCGATTTTTGTCTCTTTTTTAATGGAAAATTTCCTGCTTTTATATCATCTCGGCTCTATGGTTTCTCAATTCCGTCCTCCATTTCACTGCAGAATTGATGCGTAGGAAAAGCAGAATCATTTTTTCATAGCTGGCGTTATTCCATTGGAAGTTGGTGTTATGAAATCTGTAGATTGGGGCTGTATGATATGAAGAATTTCATCAATGTGGTCTGATTTTGATCAGGTTAATGGACGTGTACGAATCAGCATTGTTAAGGAAGCAATCAGCCCGGGTGACGTCTAGACTGCCACTAGTTCCAGCGGAAAAGAACAATGGAATCATCACCAGGCGCGCATCAACGAGGGAAGTTAGTTCTAGTTACAAATCACCAGCTCCATCAAGCCCCTCTGACCCTAGGCGTTGCCTATCTCCACAGACATCACGAGCAATGCCTGTTACTTTCCCTTCTGTGCAGAAAAGAGCCCAATCGGCAGAAAGGAGGCGACCTTCCACGCCTCCATCGCCGCCAAGTCCATCTACATCAGTCCATGATTTGTCCGTACAGACATTAAGAAGAACATCGGTTGGTGGTCG
Organism: Begonia fuchsioides; assembly: GCA_003255005.1. Lineage (NCBI taxonomy): Eukaryota > Viridiplantae > Streptophyta > Magnoliopsida > Cucurbitales > Begoniaceae > Begonia > Begonia fuchsioides. Next base: position 66,698 of record QAOC01012551.1, on the reverse strand, counting down.
ATTGGAGAGCTTATGGCCATCCACTATGCGAAGTTTGAGTGTTTCATTTCAGTCTGATGCAATTTCTGTTCCTGTTAGTAAGAAGGAAAGATCAGTCACAAGACTCACAACAGCACCTCTTGATCGAACTCTGAGGCCATCTTCCAATGTGGCTCATAGGGTGGGTGAAACTCCATCTGCTCAACGAAAGCCTACCCCAGAGAGAAAGAAAAGTCCTGTTAAAGGAAAGATCTTGCCTGATCAATCTGAAAATTCTACGCCGTCGGATGGAATACATAACCGATTGTTAGCTCAACATAGATGGCCTAAAATTAGCGGAAATGTGTCATCCAATTCATTAAGTAGAAGCGTGGATCTCACTGATAAACCGATCCGAAGTTCGACTACATCACTTCCTGGAAATGGTTCATCTTCTTTGAGGAGAACAGCATCTGACTCTATTTGTAAATCTTTGCAAAAATCTAGAAGCAATTCTAGTGAAATAGTTAAAGTAGGCTGTGAAGTATATTCAATGGATGGAAGTTTTGCTTCTGTTTCTGAGAAGCTCGTTCCCACTCGATCTCATATTTCATCTACGCCGGGATCTCGTCTAACATCACCAAGTAAAAGTTTAGTTAGTAGAGGAGTCAGCCCATCACGTTCAAGGCCATCAACTCCTCCACGTGGAATCAGTCCATCTCGAATAATGTCTTCGAACACTAGTCAGTCTAATAGTTCAACTTCCGTGCTAACTTTCATTGCGGATGTGAAGAAAGGGAGAAAGGGAGCTAATCATATGGAAGATGCTCATCAGCTGAAGCTGCTGTATAATAGATATTTACAGTGGAGATTTGCCAATGCTCAGTCAGAATCTGTGCTTCATGTTCAAGAATTAGCTGCAGAGGTAGATTTTGATAATTGTCTGATATGTTAACTTGAATTATCAGTGGAGACGATTGGTGTCACTCTTCTAGAGTATAATAGATTTTGGATTGGCTGTTTGTCATCATGTTTAAATTTAACGTTCTAGGAATTAGTGTCTCAGTTTACTATTTATCCAAAGGGGAATTGAAGGAGCGTCCCTTTTTTCCTTCCGCCCTTAGATAATATTATTTTTATGCAGTTTTTTTGAGATACAACTCATATTTAATCCAAATTTATTTCATGCGTTGTACAGGGAGCCTTGTACAGTGTGTGTAAGAGTACTCTCGATCTGTGGGATTCAGTAATCAGTAAAAGTATTAGTCTCCAACAGCTGAAGCTAGATATTAAGTTGAAGTCAGTTTTGAACGATCAAGTAATTCCTTTTCTTTTGTCTCAATGTTATATTACAAATGCCTTCTTGATTTATTGCTCAGGACTGCCATTGTTCACGGGATTATATCAGGCATTTTGTCTTATAATAACATAAATATGAACGGAGACAATTTGAGTGACATAATTTTTAGGGGACTTCAGTAGCGATGAAAATGTCACTGCTTTTGATATAATATTTGACTTGGAAAACAAATAATTTTGACCATCGGAAAGGACTTGTAAGTTGTAGGAAACTGTTCATCAAGAGATTGAAGGGGAGTAAGTGGTTATTTACTAGTTTTGTTTGGGAAAAAAAAAGGAAAGGTGAAGAAGCTGTGGAGTGAAAGGTCTACATTTAAAATTGCATTGAAAGGAAGGATCATATTATTTATTTTCTTCATTTATCAAGATGCATGAATGAAACTTTAGTGATCTATAGTGTGCTTTGTTTTCTTTGTTATTTTATATATGATCTATGCCATAAATAAGAGATATGTTTACATGGTCATACATTGTCCAATGAGTTTACAGAATTATGCAATAAAAACAGTAATATGGTGGGGAGAAACTTGATTGTACTCGAGTAGACACAGATCCAAGAGGAGTTCAAATGATTTTTTTTACTCTAGTTAAATCTATTTATTTGTACTGTCTTAACTTTTTCACTGAATTTCTATCACGCTTAATGGGTAAATTTTTTTTATTGAACTCTCTTGTTCATTTTGAACTTATTATTTGATGAATGTGTTTTTGTTTTCTCCCACAAGATTATCGAAAAGGTTGTCTGCCTTTAGTAGTTTATTAACATAATCATTCAGAATCTAATAGCTTCTATCTACCATGATTGATTCAGTTAGTCCATCTAGAACAATGGGCTGTGCTTGAGAGAGACCATATCGGTTCTTTATCAGGGGCGGTGAAAGACCTCGAGGCATGCACTCTCCGCATCCCACTTAATGGAGGGGCAAAAGTATGTTTTAATCTTCATGAGCTTTTCCTTTTCTAGGATAAAGATTGGTCTAATCATTTGAACAAACATGATTAATTTTTATTTATTTTCACAGGCAAATGTTGAATCTCTAAAAGGTGCCATTCGTTCAGCTCTGGACGTTATGCAATCAATGGGATCTTCTATTTTCTCTTTGCTCTCAAGGGTGAGTACTAGGATGGATATGCAATGTGTAGCACTTCTCCACGTCCTTCTTTTTTTTTTGCCCTTTTTTCGTACTTTAATTCTCATCTAGCATTGTCTTCTTTGCATGAGTTGGATGCTTTGTGAGATATATTGACACTAAAAAAAATAAATTTTTGATCTTTGTTGTACCTTAAAAAACTGATTTTGGTTATAATAATCATTGGAAATAATCAAATAATTATGTTGATACATTTCAATAATTAAACGTTTTACAATTAGTAAACTGGATTTCTTGTCATAACCAACATTTTCCAACAAAATAGGTCCATTAAAAAAATGATCATGAACAAATGCATAAATATACTCTCGAAAATGAAATGCCTATAGGAAGTTGTGTTGCCAACATTAATCAAGTTCTAAATATCCTTGAAATTGTTCTATTTTCAATTAGATCTGAACTAGGGATAGTATGGATGAATTTATTAGGTTATCAAATGTTTGAAATTATCCTTAATATGGTATATTTATTTTTCATATTAAAGTATAGCTATGATTTGAAATTCTCCTGATTAGATATTGCATTACTACAATATGGGAAGTGCTACTCCATGGTTTATCTGAGCTGATGCCTTGTAAATATCCGCCTTTTCACTTATGATAGCTTTCCAAACAGTTGGAATGCTTGACCATGTGCTGGAATGAAATTAATATAATATTGAAAGGATATTTTTAGAAATTTTTATGGGTAATTTTTATTTTAAACTAGGAATAGTTTCTATTTAAATGGAGAGTAGTTTCAAGTTGAGGGGATCATAAGAGAAACTCTACCAAGAAGGGATGAGAGAACCTCAAATCTCTACTAAATTATTATATTTTGTGTTTATATATATCTATATAGTTATGTGTTAGTCTTATTTTTATCTATTATATTATAATTTGTCTCGATTTCTAGCACCATCCAATAACCACTACCTTAATTGTGGCTGTTGCAGGTGGAAGAAATAAACATTTTAATTTCTAAGCTTTCTTCCATAGCGGGACATGAAAAAACCATGCTTGCAAAATGTGAAGGACTGATGGCTTCCATGACAACTATGCAGGTTAGAATCGTTGTTTATTTTGTACTCCTTTCAATATCTTGGATGTAGATAATTAAATTTTGTTGATGTATAAAAGCATAAAAAAGGTGATTTGTTTAGTAAACAATAGAAAATAAGGAAAATTTTTAAAACTTGTGAGTTCATGTAAGATATAAATGCTAGATTTATATTTTTGTCATATTTTTTATTATAAATAATAACGTGTCAAATGATAATTAATATAATAAATATAATAAATAATTATTTTAATTTTAATACATTAAATACATTTTAACTAAATCAATGACAGTTCGATATATCAATCTTTTTTTATTCCTAAACCATTTGATGTGACATGCACAATAAAAAATGTGCTAAGAAAGTAATCTAACATTACACATAATTTATTTTACTAATTATATTTGTCTGGATTTTTTTATTTCCTAAACCTCTTCCCGTTCAGTAGCATTACACAAAATTTATTTTATTAATTATATTTGTTTGGATTATTTGAATCGGAGACAATGCTAGAATTATATTAATTTTATTATTGCCGTGAAAAACCATTGTTCTGAAGTTTTTTTAGTACTTATGTATTTGTTATAATTCTCTCTAATTGGCGATAACTTATGTTAAATCAAATATTTCTTTTTTTATTGAGAAGAGTCTTCTCATGTCTTTCTTCTATCAATTACATCGATTTATAGAAAAAAAATTCAAAACCAATCTTAGAATGGCTACTTCTGAGGGTAAACATTTAAGCCTTTTAGTTGAAATAATTAGCTCATTCAAATATTTTGTTCTTTATTGTGTGAAAGCAGGTAGAAGATTACAGTTTTAGAACACATCTCATACAAATGAGACAAGCTTTTGAAAAACAGAACTCATTCTTGGATATTTGATAAAACTCCACGTCTCTGACCGGATGACTCTTAAGCTAACAACATCACAACATCAACTACGGATCCCCCATTACAGACTTTATGAGGAGGCAGGTGACTCACTTTCTCATGTATTTTGTTTTTTTATATTTTTTTTTTATAGTTAAAAGCTTCCATATGAAAGAAAATGTTGATGAAATCAATGAATTAGTGAAATGTAGAATGTATAGTTGGGGATAATATTAGAGAAAAAGTATAGGATCAATTCTCCCCTGTGGTTTGTACTTTGTTTTTAGGTGCTTCCTTTTCTTCCCTTCAATATACTAGTTTTCCAGTTTGAGGTTTTCTTACCATGAACAATTATTTTAATTGACACATCTTGATCTGACTTAGGGATGCACAAATGCAAAAAAAATGAGTGTTTAACTTGTTAAAACTTCACAATCAGAGCATTAGGCGAAAAACACAGGCAATGAACTCTAGAAAAGAAAACAAATAGGAGGTATTAAGTGATATATATTTCATTTTCATGTAATCTTATGAAAGATAAATAATAATTTACATTATTAACTATATGAGTAGTTGTAACAGATACATTGAATTTTAAAAATTGTCAATGATCACTTTGAACTTACAATAATTACAACAGACACATTGTCATCACATTTTTTTTGTTAATTTAATGATGTTAACCTATTTAATTAATATATTTTATTTATAAATGATAATAAAATAGTTGGAAAATTTTTAAATTTGTGAAAATTTATCTTTTTATCTTTTTATTTCTCGAAAAATCATCAAAATCAATCAAATTGATAAAAATAACTAACTAAATTAACTGACATAATAAAATTAGAAAGAAAGTGATAACAAAGTATTTCTTGCATTTATGACAAAATTCAAGATATTCATGGACATTTTTAAAATTCAAGGTATTTGTCGAAACTATTCTTATAGTTTATAGCGTAAATTGTTATTTATCTTATTATGAAATAGGTAGTAAATAATTTTTGCCCTAACAATGAACAGTACAATATATTTACTTGCAAATTGTGAGTGATCTTGACCATCTGATAAAATAAACCACATCGCTCAAGGAGGTGAATGATTTTCGTTGATATTTCAACAAAAAAGTTCTTTTCTGATTCATATATTTCTTGTATTCAATCGTGTTGACAGAGGGGTTGGTCAGGGGAAGAAATTAGTTAGTTTCACACAATCTAGATGTTACAGAATAGAGTCTCGATGTATTTGCACTTTGCAGAGCACCATGGTTTAGCAAGATCATCTTCCATCCAAATTATATTTCTATGTTATTATTGCAACATTCTATGTGATTGACATTCTACAAGAATTTTGTGACCTTCAAGTTTGACGACTGATCCTGAAAGGAATGAATGAAAAAAATAGCATTATGTGTCGATGGAAAATTTGGGGAATTGTTATTACCTGAGAGAAATATTACATTATTTCTAACTAATTCTATCATATTTTAGTACGGTATTCTAACACTTCTACATGAAGTGTTTGAACCATAATTACAAAAATGATAATGTTACCATGTAATTATTCGAACTTCGACCCGATATCATGGATTCCGGGGAAACCTGCAAAGAAGCATTAATGGGGCTAGACGTGAAAAACGAAGAACAAACAGAAGAAGAGTTTATCTATTTCTGCTTATTTTAAGCTGTTTTTTTAGCAAATTTAATATTTATTATTCGCGGATGACTGAAAAGAAGACATCTTTTGACGCAATTGTAGCTTTGAATCAGTATATTTAACCCACAGCAGAAAATCTTCCATATTAGAATTTAATCATACTCTTAAAGCCACTTGGTCTTGCCATGAAATCTTCCTCTTTCCAACTCTCCTTGATCTGTTCCCGGAGCATATCGACATCTTTGTTTCGGTTCGATATTCATCGCCATCTTTGTTTCTCAAATAGCTTTTCTTCATTTCTTCCATCTTTAATGGCATTTCATCGGATGCTTGCAGTTCATCTTCAGTCTACACCCAAGGACAGTTAAAAAAAATTAACCATGACTTTCATTAACGTTGAAGAATTCAAAAAAATTATCGATCTAATACGATGATTACCAAAACTTGATTCAAATCGAAAATTGGAGCGACAATTCGCTTTCCAGCTTCGCTACCACCATGAAATCTCTTGCCTCGATTTAAGTCGAAATTCGATGATTTTGAAATAGCAAGTCCTGGTCTTTGGAAGAGAAATCTTGCGTTCTGGTTTAAATCGAAGATTGGATTCGTCGGGAGGCCAAGTGTTTGTTTTTTCCTCGAACTCTTTCCTTTTTTATCGTTTACGCCTTTGCGATGAGTTATATTCGGATTACTCTTTAAGTAGTTGTATCTTTGCTTTAAGAACCTGAAAATCGAAGAGAAAATGTATCCACTTTTATTACTTCATCAAACGAACTAATAATAAATGAATCATACCGGACTTCCGCGAAAAGGGTCTGTTTTTTCTGCTTCATAATCTGTAGCTTTTTCTTCATTGCGTCTGTGCCCTAAAAAATGATATACTTGCTCATTAGAATAAATTCCGGGGTTATATTCAGATACGTCCATGCACAAGAATTTAGAACCTATAATCGATCAAAACTCTGGCTCAATACAAAATAATAATGATGAAGAAAAAAGAGGTAAAAAAACAAATTCACCGTACATTTACGAGCATAGAACGAGTAGCTCGTGATACTTTTTTTATGCTAATAACACAAAACTTAGAGCTCTTAGCTAGTAAGTTCCCATTATCAGATTATCGTACCAAATATACATTTTTTCACGTACTCTTCATCGATAGATGAAAATCCTAAGGAGAGAGCGGGTCGTGGAGCTTGATATCGTCTCCAACAATTGCTTTATGCACTGATAAGGAGTGACTAAATTTGAGTCTTTAAAAGTTCATTTGTGTACAATTACCTGTCGTATCCCAATACGAATCTATTAACCGATCAAATTCATGTACGTTTTCAGAATTATTCTGAGTTTCGAAACTAAGCTTTGAAAATGTTATTTCCAAATGTAGTCAACATTTTCAATGGAGCTGTGACATCTACAAAATCAATGTCTTGAAAAAGAAAACAAAAACAGGGTTTAAAAGTAACTTAAATCCTACAGCAGGAATAACAAATACTAAATAACATAACTCGCCCTTTCTATTTAAATCCAAGTTTAGGAAGATCTATGATTTGTTCAAATTTCTAATCTATAATAACAAACCAGAACCTTATCAAACAACAACTTCAGATCAACATCGAAATCAAGTAAACAGATCTAACAAAAACACAAAATTGATATTCCAAAATCGTTGAGAAAACAAGTTCATTAGATATACCTTAAGCAGATGCTTGAATCTGATTTTGGGGTCCTCGGAAACTGAATATGGATCACCCTTTTTCAATTTCTTCATCAGATGGAAGAGAAACCAGAGAAGAACAGTCAAGAACAGAAAATCAAGAGGGAGAAAGAAGGGGAGAGAGAAAGATAGAGAAGGGTAATTGATAAAAGGAGGCGATGAAGAAAAAGGAAAAGAGAGAGAAAGAGAGAAGAGAGAAAGGTCTTGGTCTCTTGTTTTCTCTGTGAGACCCTCTGAGCGGGACAAGCAAAACCCGAAAAACCCCACATGACTTGATGAGAAAATGGCGGCTTCGAGAGGAATCGAGGAAGAAGAAGAGAGTTTGTGGAGAGTTTGCAGAAGGGTATTTGAGGGATCATGTTTTTGATGAATGAAAGAGGCAGAGAGAGAGGTTTGGGAAGATCGTGAAAACACCTATCCATTTCCTGTCCCCATTATTTCTTTCCTTTTTGTGTTTTTCTTCAGTGAGAGTTCTGGTCCAGCTGGGCCATTGAAGAGAGAGAGACTCTTTCTTTCTTTGTTTCTGATGGGGATTCGTGGAGTTTTCTTTGTTTCCATGTTTCATTCTCGGCGAGGAGAGATAAAGGGAGAAACTTCGAGAGAGAGCTTAGAGAGAGAAAATGGGTACTAGGTTAAAAAGCAGGAGAGTGGATGGATAAATGGCGGTGACGGTGTTTTTCTGCAAGTGCAGGCCGCAGCAGACGACCTTCTTTTATGGCTTTCTTCATCGTTTTATGATGATTTCCAAGCTCCAACTTTTTTTTGTTCGAAACTACCCATTTTACCCCTCCTACACCAATATGATATAAATTTATTAATTTTGGTTAGGAACACAGGAGAGCATTAACAAATATATCAAATATAATGTAATTCGTGTTCTTGTTCTAGTTTTAAGGATTTTAAGAATTGAGACATGAACCGGTCTCAAATTAGCGATCTAGGTCTGATTTTACCAGCCCAATAATAAGCTTGGAAAGAAATTCAAATACAGTAAGCATGTTGACATTCATGCATAAACAGAAATCATGACTCCAATGGATCCTAAATAAAGACGTCTAAACAAAGTAAAATCTATGACGTTATCAACTTGCTTTGTTCTCTAACTTGTTTTTGTAATAATTTAGAAAAAAAATGGAGAAGGTTGACATTGAGAAGGCGTTTAATAGTCCTATAATAAAAATATATATTAATGAAAAAGATAATAAAAATGTTATTTTTACTATTAGCGATTATCATGACATTAATTGCGTTCCTCGATTCCAAGTTACTTTTTTAAATATCGGACATTTTGAAACTCAGAGTGTTTTCACCCGACAACTAAATTTAATATTTTATCTGTCAATGTTGTAATTTTTTTAAAATTTCACGCAACACCCACTAATGTTTGGTTGACAAAGATATTTATTTGAAGTATCAAATGAAAACATTTCATAAGTTTAAGGTGTCAATTAACTATTTTTCTAAAATTCAAATCGCAACCGAATTGATGAATTGTTTCTTACTAACCCAAATTGTGAAACAACCATCGACGTATTTGGGCCGGTTTAATTTTGACATTTTTTGTTTATTTGGAAAATGAAAAGAATTTTAAGGAAGATCTGAGCCGTTAAATGAAAAACCCACGTTGATGATCATACACGCATCCTAACGAACTGAAGACCTGCTACATTTCCCTTTCGAAGAGCTCGAAAGCTCGAGACTTTCAACCCATTTTAGCTTCTTTTTGGCGACTAGTTTCATTAATGGCGTGGACTGTATCTATAACTGGTCAGCTTTCGAATTTGCGAGGGCTCACTGACTCGAAAAGGCCTGGTCAGGTTCTCTCTTCTCTCGAAATCTCCTTGGTTGCTGAGATCACGCTACTGAATACAGTCTCGGGAAGATTTTAGTATGTGGTTTTATGTGTTTTTTTCCTGCTATGTCGTGAATGTACTTTAACACATTATCATAAACACTGCTTTGCTTCTGTTCATCTAATTTGGGGTTTTGTAAATGAAATATTGAGCTTGTTTTTCTCTCGGTATGCGTTGGTTTTGGTTTCTGTTTCTGGGATTGAAATCCTTTTATTAATGTTTGTGATAAGTGGCAATGCATCACCCTAAGTTTCTTGTTTGTGCCTTTTTTCTTCTTTTGAAACATTCGCAAACATGGAGGAAGTTTTATGTTTTGTGTAATCAACTTTGATGTCCCTCAGAAAATCTGCAAAAGGGCCGTTATTGTGATCTTTTGGAACTCTTATTGAATCAATTATATCTTTCTTAGTTTTTTGTGTTATAATTTTTAAGTATTCATGAAGATCACAGTTCGTCTTTTTTCTGCAAATTTTGAGGAATTTGTGTGTTCTGTGTAATCGATTTTTATATTCCTCAGTAAGTCTGCAAAAAGGCCTTGATTGTGATCTTTTGGAACTCTTTGAATCAATTATATCTTTGGTGTTATAATTTATAAATATTTATTAAGATCGCATTGTCTTTTTCTGCAACAGGGTCCTCATTGTGACATTCTGGAACTCTGATTGAATATTTTCATCTTTCTTATGTTATAATTTAGTGATATTTTGTCTTTACTTTGCTACATTGTTTTTCTTTTGTACCCACTTGGATAGGGTGATCTTAGGACAAAGTGGCCGGTGTTATACTCACTTAGCAAATCTATAAAGAATATGCAGCTTGAATAACTTGTGACTAGATGATATTTTCTGATAACATGGTATTATATACTTGACTTAATTGGACTTAATGATGTTGATTTGCTGTTTGTTATTGTAATTTGTTTTTTTTTTCCTATCTTTGAATGATTCTATTTTTCTTTATTTGAGTTTCAATTTGCATGTGTCGGTGTGACATGAATTATCCCATTTGATCATGAAGTGCATTGTTTTAATTGACTCGTTTTATTGATTTGTAGGTGAGTTAAATTTAAATCAAAATTTTGTTGACGCTCATTTTTTTTCTCATTCGGCCAGGCAAATATTTGGGCAGCAATGCAGATCTGTTCGTGTATATGGTCTATTTGGAGGAAAAAAGGAAAACAATGAGGATGTATCTTCAAAGGTTATTTAGTTTATTTCTTTGCATATAAATTTCCCTTTTTAATACTTCTATAATTTTTTAAAGAATCCTCATTTTCTCACAATGATGTGTATCAATTTATTTGACTATACGACCTTGGGGCTCATTGTGAGAGTTGATCTTGAAATTAAGTAGTAAATTCATTGACTTGGGGAATGCCATTTGCAATACAACAATATATTATTTTTTATTATAATGAAAGTGCACACACCAAATATGTTGAATTCGAAGTTGGTTGTAATGACGATATAAGTGATGTATATACATTTGGTTGAATCATGTCGAGGTGTGAAAAACATACAAACTTTCACAAATTTATAATTTTTTAAATCTTTATTATTATTTATTAATAAAATATGTTAACTAAATAGATGAACATCTTTAAAATTAGCGAAAAACGTGATGACATAATATTTGTTGCAATTATGCTAAAAAGTTCAAGGTGTTCATGATGCGCAACATTCTAATGGAGCAAGACGTTTCAGAAGAGTTTACAGCCGAAAGAAGTAACGGTTCGGGATAGGCAGGCTTGCTGTCATGTTTTAGCTTAATTAGGAATGTTTGATTTTGTGCATGATGTGTAATCATGTTGTGTGTTTTGCTGTTTATTTTGGATAGCGACTTGGTCGGGAAAGAAGTCCTATTTAGGGTCCTTGTTCTGTTTGAATGAGACATCTTCAGTAATATTTCTGGATTGAAAATACAGTGTCTTCCAAACCCGTGGTATAGCCGGTTTTGTGGGTGTGCGCAGAATTGTTCGAACCTCTTTGAATCGCATCATTGGTATCAGAGCCTTGCTGGGAAAACTCTGATGGCCAAACAAGCGCTTCGGAACGAAGGAGTAGGTGACTCCGGGAAGGAAACAAGCGAGCTCAAAAAAACGATAGAAGGGCACACTGAGCAGCTGACTCTTCTGAAAGAAAGACTTGGGGGCATAGAGGAAAAACTGAAAGGACTGCCGGAGTTAATGGCAGACCTTTCTTACCTCCGGACGGCGTACCAACCGTCTCCGCCGGCGCAGCCAGAAACGACAGGCCCGTCGGAACCAAAAGGTAAATCAACAGTTTACTTACCTCCAGAACAAGGGGGAAGGCATGGTAACCCTCTTCTGCGCGTGCCGGAAAAGAGCCAGGGATGCCAGGAAGGTCTGCGTTTCTCCAGAGAGTTCTCACCCGAGGGTAGTAACAATCACGGCGGAAATGAAAATCAGCCAAGGAGGACCGGCGAGGGGTGGTTCCGGAACGATCTGCCAGTCTTCGATGGTGAAGAATGGGAGGCATGAGAAAGGAAGTCAGAGAGATTTCTTCGGCTAAATCACGTTCCACCGGAGGAGAAATGTCTTTACCTTTCAGACTATTTCGTGGGCAGGGCTTGGGATTATTTTGCATGGGTTAGTGAGGAAGAACCCAACATAACCTGGGAGGAGCTGAAGATTGCAATGAGTCAGAGATTCGGGCCCAAAGATTTTAAATCTGTCCAAGAACAATTACTTGGCCTCAAGCAGACTCAGGGGGTAGAAGAGTATGGAGACCAGTTCCAAACACTGGCAGCCCGTGTGAGGGGAATGGACTGAGAGACAACCATTGGGGCCTTCATTAATGGGCTTGCTGTGGAGTTACAAGATGATGTTCGTGTCATGAGGCCACGAAATGTGTATGAGGCTTTAATGTTAGCCCTTATGTACGAAAATAAACTTAAGGGAAAGACTTACAGGGTTGGAGGGCCCAGTTCCGGGCAATCCAACTCCAGCTTTAGGCAGCCTGACAGCTATTCATCCAACTGTAGGCCAAATTTTGGCCCGTTCCCTTTAAACTCTGGTCCAAACTACAGAGAAAGCTATTCTGCTTCGAAGAACCGGCCTGTGCTGCATCTGAATACGAAAGGAGAAGCGAAAACCCTAGTTTCGCAAGCCGAGCGGCAGAGGCGGAGAGAGGCGAACCTATGCTTCCGATGCGGCGAGAAATGGGAGCCCGGCCACCGTTGCAAAGGAACTCTACGTTTCATCGACGTAGAAACGAGCGACGACCTTGGAGAAGAAGACCCGCTCTTGTACGAGCCAAGGAAACTTGATAATGTAGAAGAGGAAGCAGAAGAAGGACTTATGTTGTTTCAGCAGACGGTGTCCCTAGGAACGATAGTCGGGATCGACGGCTCTCACTCATTTAAGCTAAAAGGGAGCATTCATGGAAGGAATATACTAGCTCCTTTATCGATGAAAGGGTGGTGGGTTGCTTGGGAATACCGAAGACAACTATTCCTCAATTCCAGGTCAAGGTAGGGGATGGGTATTGTTCCAGCATCAACTCCGTCTGTTCTTCGGTACCCTTAATTCTTCAAGGAATTCAATTTGTGATTGACGCCTACCCTTTCCAAATGCCGAGCGTTGATGTAATTCTCGGAATGGATTGGCTGAAGAAATTGGGCACCTTCCAAGCAAACTTCAACCACCTGTGGCTGAGTTTCGGAGAAAGAGGGAAAGAAATCACTCTCAAGGGTGAGACTACACTCAGCCGCCAAGGTATCTCCCTAAAAAAACACCTTGAAATTGTTTAGACAGGGAGAAGAGTGTTTTTTTGTCGAGATTAACAGCAAGAGCAAACCCGAGAGTCCACTTCCGACGGACAAGGGGGCTTCCATAGGTTTAGTGATGGCATTAAGAGAGGAGTTTGCTCCTGTTTTCTCTGAACTCACTAGGCTACCCCCAAGAAGGTCCTTAGATCATTCCATCAGATTAATCAAAGGCTCGGCAGCTCCTCACATCCGGCCATACCGTTATCCGTATACGCAGAAGAATGAAATAGAAAGATTGGTCAAAGAGATGCTGTCTGTGGGGTTTATCCGACCGAATCAGAGCCTATTTTCTAGCCCTATCTTGTTAGTAAGGAAGAAGGATGGAGGGTGGCGATTCTGCGTGGATTACAGAGAACTAAACAAGGTCAGTGTCCCGAATAAATTTCCTTTCCCCATTATTGAAGAATTAATCGACGAATTGTGTGGTGCAACTTTTTTTTCAAATCTGGACTTGAAAAGCGGTTACCACCAAGTCCGGATGTCTGATGACGATATTGAAAAAACAGCATTCAAAACACATGAGGACCATTACGAATTCTTTGTCATGCCATTCGGCCTCAAGAATGCTCCAGCAACCTTCCAAGCACTCATGACAGATTTGTTCCGGCCGTATTTGAGGAGGTTCGTATTGGTCTTTATGGATGATATTTTGGTTTATAGTAAAGACATTTCAACCCACGAGGAACATTTAAGGATAGTTCTACGAGTTCTTCAACAGGAACAATTTGTTTTAAATACAAAGAAAAGTAAATTTTTCCAGTCTGTCATCCAATACTTGGGACACACCCTGTCAGGAGAAGGGGTGGCAGCGGAGGAGGAAAAAATCCAAGCCATGCTGCTATGGCCGACCCCAAAATCTGCAAAAGAAGTTCGAGGGTTTCTGGGTTTAACTGGATATTATCGGCGATTCATTAAGGGATATGGAAGTCAGGCGAGACCTCTAACAGACCTCCTAAAAAAGGGAACCTTTGCTTGGAATCCAGAAGCTAACGCAGCTTTCGAGAATTTGAAGAAAGCCGTGTCCAACACTCCAGTTTTGGCTTTGCCGGACTTTAGCCTTCCTTTTGAAATACATGTCGACGCTTCTGGAACGGGGTTAGGAGCTGTGTTAATGCAGCAAAACCGACCCTTGTCGTTTTTCAGCAAAGGGTTGTCTAAAATTGCTAAGGAGAAATCGGTTTATGAAAGGGAGCTTATGTCACTCGTGCTGGCAGTCCAAAAGTGGAGATCCTACCTTCTTGGCTCGACCTTTGTTGTTTGTACCGATCAGAAATCCCTGAAATACTTACTGGAACAGAGGCTATCAACCCCGGAGCAGCACAAATGGTTAGTCAAATTAATCGGTTATGACTTCAAAATTGTGTATAAACCCGGGAAAGAGAATAAAGTGGCAGATGCGCTGTCAAGGAGAGGCGGCTGGGAAGAAAATGAGACGTTAGCCCACATCTCCTGCCCGGACTTCGTTGACTTGGCAGCCCTAAAGCAGGAAGTTGAGCAGGATCCCAAATTGAGAGCAATCAAACAGACAATCATAAGAGGAGAAAATTCAGACCCAAGATACGAATTGCATAACGGCATCCTGTTATACAAGGGGAGAATCTGGATTCCTTCTTCTAGTAGTCTGAAACCGAAGTTATTAGCCGAATTTCACCAATCCCCCATCGGAGGACACTCGGGAATTTGGAGGTTTTACAAAAGATTAAGTGCGCAGGTTTTTTGGAAGGGACTCATGAAAGACATTCAAAAAGTGGTATCTTCTTGCGGTATATGCCAGCAAAATAAATCGGAATCTACACATCCAGCCGGTCTACTGCAGCCGCTGCCCATGCCGGAGCAAGTTTGGGAAGACATATCTATGGACTTCATCGAAGGATTGCCGAAGTCTGGGGGGTTCAATGTGATTCTGGTAGTAGTGGATCGATTAACCAAATTTTCACATTTCATTCCTCTCAGACATCCATATACAGCCAAGCAAGTAGCAGAAAAATTTTGCAGGGACATAATAAAATTGCATGGAATACCAAGGAGCATAATTAGCGACCGGGATAAAATTTTTACAAGCTCGTTCTGGAGGGAACTCTTCCGCCTTCAGAAAACAGATTTAAACATGAGTTCGGCCTATCATCCACAGACGGATGGGCAGACCGAAGTAGTAAACAGATGTCTGGAAACGTATCTTCGTTGTTACACTGCAGAGCACCCGAACCAATGGTCTAGATGGCTGATGTGGGCTGAATATTGGTACAACACCAACTTCCACAGCGCGATAGGTATGACTCCTTTCAAGGCAGTTTACGGAAGGGACCCTCCGTCCTTGATTCGGTATCTCGGCAAAGGTACGTCCATCAATTCCCTCGATCAAATGTTGCTGGACAAGGATTCTATTCTCCAGCAGCTTCGTCGCAACTTGGTTCGGGCCCAGGAACGAATGAAAAAAATGGCGGACACATCAAGAACGGAACGCAGCTTTGAAGTTGGAGATCTTGTTTGGCTCAAGGCTCAACCATATCGGCAACAAACGGTGGCCCGACAAACCAACAACAAACTAGCACCTCGTTTTTTGGGACCTTTCGAGGTTTTGACAAAAGTGGGGGCTGTAGCATATAAACTACATCTTCTAGCAGGTTCCAAAATCCATCCGGTGTTCCATGTTTCCAGGCTTAAGAAAGTCATCGGGACACTCGACATTTCAGCAGCCCCGGTTTTGTGGGATTCAACGGAGGAATGGGCGGCAACGTATCCTATAGCGGTATTAAAAAGACGAGACTCAGTCAACGGAACTCAAATTCTGGTCCAGTGGAATAACAAGCCCAAGAAGGAGGCCACGTGGGAACTCGAGGCTATCGTGAAGGAACAATTTCCAAGCTACGACCTTGAGGACAAGGTCAGTTTCAAGGAAGGGAGTATTGATGCGCAACATTCTAATGGAGCAAGATGTTTCGGAAGAGTTTACAGCCGAAAGAAGTAACGGTTCGGGATAGGCAGGCTTGCTGTCATGTTTTAGCTTAATTAGAAATGTTTGATTTTGTGCATGATGTGTAATCATGTTGTGTGTTTTGCTGTTTATTTTGGATAGCGACTTGGTCGGGAAAGAAGTCCTATTTAGGGTCCTTGTTCTGTTTGAATGAGACATCTTCGGTAATATTTCTGGATTGAATACAGTGTCTTCCAAACCCGTGGTATAGCCGGTTTTGTGGGTGTGCGCAGAATTGTTCGAACCTTTTTGAATCGCATAAGTTCATTGCCGACTTTTAAAATATATGGTGTCTGTTACAACTACTCTCATGGTTCAGGGTATAAATTGTTTTTTATCATAGATTAAATAAGAACAATGTTTTATTACTAGAAGGTTAACTTTTATTTTGTTTTCAAAATAATTTCAAACTATCCACTTTAAATGATCGCTTATTTAATTTTCCTTTGACCCTGGTTTTAAGATTTAGCCGCTACTGGAACCGTAATTATCTTCCTTCCTATTACGATTTCAAAATGCATATATGTTAGTATTAGTTGGACTAAAATTTCCTCTTTGGCTATTCTTATCGGCAGGGATCCTTGGAAACATGCAAAATCTTTTTGAAACTGTAGAAAAAGCACAAATGGTTCTTCAAGTTGAGGCAGTGCGCGTGCAAAAAGAACTTGCAGCGTAAGAGAGAAAATATGCATTGAACATTATCGTACAATTCATCTTTCTCTGCTTTTGAAATCCGAGTTTTCTTTATTTATTCTAATTTTTGCAGAGCAGAGTTTGATGGATATTGTGAAGGAGAACTAATTAAGGTATATTCTTCTCTACTTTCTCGAATTGAAGTATTATTTTGAAAAAATTCAAAAAAAAAAATGTTGATGCTTGAGCTTTAAGTTTCTAGAAAATGGTGTAAAAAGTGAAGAAAATTAAGATTTTAATGTGGCTTCATTTACCAATTATACGTTAAACTAATTTTGGTTGAAAAACAAAACTTTCATCTTTAAGCTGTTAGTTATTTAGACATTGCTGTTAATTTATTTATTATACATGTAAAAAAATTCGTCGATCTTTGATGATTTTTAACCCATCTTCAAAAATTTTTGACGTAATTTCTTGCGATTTTAACGCTGAAGCGAATTATAGAACTTGAAATAAGGATAGAAATCACAAGAGGGGTTGTAGATCGAGTTAAAATACATGATTAAATACGAAGTGTTGTATACTCATGTTGTATTTAATGAAAAATTTACGGAGGAACGTCTAAATTACTGGAAGGTAGACATTATCTTTTTGTCAAAAAATGCTATTCTAATGAATGATTTATAAATGACTGCACATATTAAGATTTAAATTATAAATAACTATTACAAATAATTATGAAGATTTTTTTTTTAATTTTTAAATTAAAAAAATGAGTTTTTTAATTTAATATTAGAATTTGGTGACCTCAATTTTGTGTGAGTTAGGTCAAGTCCACATATCTATATAAGATTTTTAGAGTTTTTCTATATATTGATGCTTAAGTCACAAAATTTATCATGCCTTGATTTTTTATATTTGATTTCTGCACTACTTGTTTTTTTCCGTTTAAGGTTTAAGGTTTTTCATGTAACTTTGGTCTTCTTATTATTCCGTATTTATTTTCTTTCTCTTGATTATTGTTGCTCAATTCTGAGTATTTAATTTGTGCCCATTAAATTGGGATTATTCTTAAAAGTAAGAAACTAAATGGTTTGTTTTCATCATTGGACTAATATGAGGAACCACTTTATTTGATGTCATTTTTCAGGTAACATTATCCAGCAACTAACAACCCGTTAGGACGGAAATCACGGAGGCTGCCATGGATTGATGAGCGGAGGTGAAAAATCCCCACATATTTTCTTATCCATTAGTCGCCGCCGCTCGGTTGAGCTATATTTACAGTCTTGCCATTTTCGTTTGCTTCTTCCTTTTTATTCTATTTTTTCATCTATTTATTTATTTTACCAAAATTAGTGTTTTATTTTATACCATTGTTGCAACTACAATTAGGATATAATTAGTTATATTATGTAGGATTAATTTAGTCTTTTGAATTAGGCTTACTTTCTATATAGAGAGACAATCAGGTTGGTAATGGACCATCTTTTAAAAATATATATGAAATGAAACTCTCTTATAGACAGTTTTCTTATTTCGGGCAACCGCCCGGGGTCCCCAGAGCGCCTTTCTTTTTTTTTTTTATCGTATCATGTTATTCTACTTACTGACATGTCATACATCGATTGGTGCAGTCAAAGTATCGATTGGTGCAATCAAAGAATTAAGTAATTATTTTTCTTTTAATAGATTTTTAATTGAACCGATAGATAGTTGACATTTTAACGTGTACAATTATAAAAACAATAAGAAGGTAAACTTATGATTACTCGGGGAACATTTGCTAGATATATCTTATTTTGCTTGTGGAGGTCATTTGAAGTTACCTTCGTGGCCTCCACTCCCTAGATTTCACGAACGACACATAATTTTTTGCACTTGTTTTTGAACATAGGTCTCATTTGTATTGGACTATAGCCTTCAAAATAGATTCTAATACATAGGAGTTAAGAAAAGCGGCCATTACAAGTGGAAAAAACAAAATGCATTGGATGAGTTTTACCAAGTCGCTGGCCGTTCTGCAAACAATTCAACTCATAATAGTAGTTTAAAAAGTATTATGGGACTATAGCTGTCTTTCTTCCTGGATTTAATTGCCTTTTTGATGATTCATTTTAGCTCTGGATTGAATGGAAAACAAATGGACATTTTTGGACTGTCTGTGTTACCTTAGGCGATGAAGGTAAGAATGAGTGATCTTGCGCAGAGCTTAGGAATGCCACCTGGCCTCGGCGATGGATTAAAATAAGACCGGACGAAATAGATGGCTAGAGAGTCTTTTTTTTTGTCATAAAACTTACAGCGAGTCTTCATGTACTTATGGGATTGGAGATCAGGCTGTAGTTATATAGAATTTTGGGTTGATTTAATTTTATTTTTGTCATAAAATTGAAAACGAACCCATGTACTTGACAATAACAACCGACCCAAATCAATATAAACTTGTTCGATTGAATTTGTTAACTGATCCAACGTCACCCAAGTCCACATGGTTAGGCTCACCCAACCACATGGTTAGACACGTTGAATATTCCATAGGAAAATTGGTTACAATCATCGGTTGACCTCCTCTTCGGCCTTGTTTATATCAAATTGTAATAGTCTAAAACCTTTTTCATCTTTATATGGTTCCAAATTAGACAAAAGCAATGTTTAACGTTGTATAATTTAATAGTTTAGTCAAAGTTCTTGTTTCAATCGTTACAGTCATGCAGAGGTTCTTGAATTTTCGTTACAGTCATTACGTTGTATAATTTAATAATTTAATTGTATAATTTAATATTTAACCTGTTTCATCTTTATATGTTATAGTCTAAAAATTTAACAGACATTTTGTAGTTGTTTTCGTTGACTGCTTAGTCATGTTCTTGAATTTTCAAGTATGCTTCTTTTAACTTTTCATTTCTAATTTTAATTAAAGCCAAGTTTTTATGTTACCAATGGTTATCAAATTCTCTAATTTAGAGAAAAAAAATTATTGATAGAAGTAAAATCAACGAGCACAGACGAGGATTATGGGTAGAACAAACAATTCAACCATTTATGTTTATGGTAAAAGAAGAACTCGAAATAATGAGCTCAAGTGGTGGAATTGTCTTTATCATCTCAAAGGCGACGTTTTGGCATGCTCTTCCTTCTATTTCAACCAAAAAAATTGAGGGAAACGACGAATTTGTGAGCATTTGAATCTGCAGAAGATTACGCTATAAAAGATTCTCCATTTCATTCCGAGCATTATCGGTTAACCGATCACGCATTGAAATGAGCAGTCAACCTTGAACTGTGTGCATCGGATCATTTTCAATCCGATTTGTGTCCTCATACAAGGATTTCAATACGATTCAGTGATGGAGGTCGCTTCTTTTCCTCTCAATCATCTTCCACCCCTTAGTGTCTGTACGTTCTCTGTCTCTCTTCCTGTTTTTATTTTTGTGTTTGCTGATTTGAGATTTCTTATTTAGTCGGGTTTTGATTTTTAGGTCGTGGGGAAACTAGGGTTCCAGCTATCTCTTCGTTCCTCACGGTACATGATTTCGATTATTTCTTCGTTCGTTTGTTTTTTTTGCGAGTTCATGTACTTTGGCGATGGCGTAATCACATACTTGCAATTTTTAATTTCTCATTCTCTGTTTAAAACTATCTGAAAATTACGCTTAGAGTTACTTTGTCACTTCCGTGTACCCATATGTTGGCAGCCATTTTGGGTGTTTCTTAGGGACCAATTCACTGATTGACTGCACGCAGGCCATGTTGGGAATCGGGTTCCCTTCGCACGACAAAATCACCGTGTGTTCTTAACACCGATGATGTGCAAGTTTCATGTTACGAGAAAAAAATGGCTTTCTAATACATTTCTTTGTCGAACACATGCTCTGCTTTTCTTTGTAGGATTTCTCGTTACTCATGTCAGCATTCTCTCTTATGATATTTCTCGGTCTTGTCACCGAAAAGCTTCTCTTAACGGAGTGATACACGTTTTCATGGATAGCCATGAAAACATCTTGCTATCTGTATATCTAGGTGAGTAGAAGAGTATTAAGGCATGATATGATCGCCTAGCTGTGGTAATATATCAGCATTCCTCAATGTGTTGTATCTGATCTTTCAACTTGATCAAATCTTTTTAAATGAAAAAGTGAGAAGGGATCAAAGCATGAGAGGAGCAAGCGACCTTTTTTATATCAGCTGAAATGCAGAAGATTCATTTGGATGCCGGTTTTTCGAGAATGTTATGTTTGATTGCCTCAATTGAAAGTTTTCTTCACCTTGAAAACTGTGTTAATATAATAAAAATATATGATATTCTTGGTCAGTTATATATTAATTATTGTGGCAGATGCTAAGAACACTTTCTTGTAATGGTGTCGGTAGTTACTTCAGGAGTTTGTGTTTGTTTCACCTTTTTATTACAGCAATTTTCGTCAAAAGGAATTTATGGTAGCTGTTCAAAAAGGCAAACCACAATAAGAACTGCACATAAACGTAAGCGAATCCCCTTGCTTCTAGATTGAAAAATTATTTTATTCTTTTTATTCCTGAATAAATGATCTGTGTTCATGCATTTCTCCATATTTTCATCATTAGATACTACTATCATCTGGGGAACTGTTGATGAATGTAGTATGTTTGTACCCTTTCTGTTACGTATAAGTAGAAACTGTGATTGTCAAGCAGCTTAAGGTGCCTGTTTGCAAGTAATCTATTGCTTATTTTTTATTGATTTCTTAATGATTTTAGAAAAATTAAAAAGGAAATGAATCTGGTACACAAAACTATAGTGATTTCTTAATGTTCTATAAATCTTTAGTAAGGTGTGGTTTATCAACAGTAATTCTTCATGGGTTTGAGGCATGAAATGAAGTGGCTTTTTCTTTTTCTAAATTAGGCAAGTCTTAGATTCATCTGTAATTTCTCCATTGTTATCAATTCCATTCAGCTGCCCACAATGGATCATCTATTCCTATTCAACACAGTAGTCACGCTTTGTGTTTCTTATCTTCAAAAGAGGATACCAAAAAACTTTTTTACCCTAGACTGCATGTCAGAAAAACATCCTTCAAATACATTGCAGTCCGATCCGAAATGGCTGGAACTGGTATTCCCCATACCGGGTATACATTATCAGGTTTTCATCCAAAAACCTATGCTTTTGTTCGATACTTGATATTTTATTCAAACCATCTAACCTTTTCTTATCTTGTCTTTTTTAACTTTCTAAAGTGCAGAATTTAATTGGGGATCAAAAGTTCGAGGGATTTGCTTTTACGCTGTCACTGCAGTTACTGCTATTTTCCTTTTTGTTCTAATGGTGGTGGCACATCCATTTGTTCTTTTGTTCGATCGATACCAGAGAAAAGCCCATCATCTTATTGCCAAAATTTGGGCAACCTTAACTGTCTCTCCTTTTTTTAATGTAAAGTTTGAGGGATTGGAGAATTTGCCACCACCAAATACTCCAGCTGTATACGTGTCTAACCACCAAAGCTTTGTTGACATATATGCTCTTCTCACTCTGGGAAGAAGCTTTAAGTTCATAAGCAAGACTGGGATATTTCTTTATCCGATTATTGGCTGGGCTATGTTCTTCTTGGGAGTTATTCCTTTGAAACGCATGGACAACAGAAGCCAGTTGGTAATCTCTTTGATCTCATTGCTTTGTCAACTGACGAGTGGAGCAAAATGTTAATAATTCATTCATTTGTGCTAGAGTAATGTTAGGTTCTTAAAATACATTCTTATTGTACATCTTGAAGTATCGAACTGTTATTAGAATATTTAAAGTACATTTAATGTATTTTATTATTAGAATAATTATTTATTATATGTATTGTGGCAATCACAAATTGACACGTTAATTTATATAATAAGAAAGTATGCTAAGAAGGTAAACTTAACATCACCCTTTGTGCTTTATTTAATTAGACGGTTGGATATAAATTCTTGTTTGCTCTTTCTTGTAGGATTGTCTAAAAAGATGCATGGATCTTGTAAAAAAAGGTGCTTCTGTGTTCTTCTTTCCTGAAGGAACTAGGAGTAAGAATGGAAAACTTGGTGTTTTCAAGGTATGTCTAGATGTTTTGGTTAGTGAGTATTAGTTAGTACACCAACGTGGCAGAAAAAAAACCTGGATCTCTCTCATATTTTTAGTAGTTATGAAATCAGAAAGCTGACAAATGTTTGTTGAATTATGTTGAGATTGAGATCTGATGCTTGGGATATTTCTTCCTCTCTTCAAGTATAATGATGCTTGAGCAAGAGAATGGGTCTGGTTTGGCGCCAAGTAAAAATGTGTTTTACTGAATTAGATAAATGAGTACTGTTAGATTTATTCTTTTGGTTTACTTTCTTAGAAAAACATACTGATGTGTTAAAAAGTAATTGGTACCATAATTTATAACTTTAATTACGCTTTAATTGTATCAATCGTGTTTGACATGTGAGCATGCATTATATGAATGCATAATAAGAGTGTAGTCAAACTAGAATAATGAGAATTATTTGCTGGTAAATAGGGATCTTTCCAGGAAGGGAAGATTAGCCACTCATCTACTCTCAGAACGCGTATAGAGATAGTAGGAAGATTACGGTGTTTAACGTTGTCAAGAACAGAATCACTTTTAAGTTAGAGGATCAATATGAAACCCGGGTACTTATTGATATATACTTTGACCAATGTTGTTGGCAAGGAGAATGCAATGTAGTTTCAAAGAATTTAATTGATCGTGTGAGCTTTTGTTTCATTCGTTTCATCCTTTTACTGATAGAAATAGTGGTCATGGACGAATTGGGATTACCAAATGTGATTATTTTTCGTTGGTTTTCTTTTAAAAAATGCAGAAAGGTGCATTCAGCATTGCAGCAAAAGTCAAAGTGCCTGTTGTGCCTATCACTCTTCTTGGAACCGGTAATATTATGCCTGCGGGAATGGAGGGCATTGTCAATCCAGGAACTGTTAAGGTGGTTATTCACAAGCCGATTGAGGGAAGTGACCCAAATGCTTTGTGCATAGAGGCTAGAAACGTAATCGCTGATGCGATTAGTAGTCAAAGTTAGGAATTTTTCCAAATCCTCTTTGAATTCCGTGGCTACCCAGAATCTAAATCTCTCTGACAAAGCAAAAAAGGTGAACAAAAACTCATCTAAGGTATAAACTTTAGTATCTGTTGGCCTTTCTTCTTATGCAATGATTCCTTAGTGAGTTTATAATGATCTTTCATCCCGGTTTCTTTTTACGTTTGTTGACTAATCGTCCGTTTAGCTTTACTCCTGCGATAGTTGGTAAATTGTTGTATCCTGTTAAAGTTAATCGAAATAAGATTGCAGATAGTTTTCTCCTTGTAGAACTTTGATTAAGAGCACAACTTTTTTTATTATACGAATGAAGTCTTGTTCCCATGAGATGATTTTAATGATTTCTCGTCGAATAGATTATAAGTGAGCAACATCGGATATTCATAGACAAGAACATGGCTTGGTAGTTTAGGATGATGATTGTGATGCAAAGCAAATGCTTCTATCTTAAAAAAGAACAATAAACAACAAATAAACTAGAAATTACTTCGCTGTCCGACGTTAATCATTTCGGCTACCCACGATCTAGAGCCCGTAGGAGAGAAACTCTCTTAAAGAGATTTTTATTTCATATTCAATATTTAAAGATGAGAAATGCAACCGTAATAACCTCTATTTATAGGAAAAAAAAGTAAACTAATTCTAATATCTAAAACACCCTTAATTATAAAACTACTAATATTCGTTAAATCTTAATTTATAATGCAACAGATTTATACTGGTGTCAACTGTTCAAGATATGTCAAAAATGGCCTAAAGTTCGTTGCATTCGAGCATGTTTTTTTATGTGATTCGATCAAGAATAGGCTTAAATAGATCTGTTCTTTATGCACCTCTGTTAATTGGAATGTTGTTAATCTCTTTGAACTTGTATTTAGTGGAGAAAGTAGGTTTGATTGATAATGTTTTTTATATGCTAGAAGACATTTTTGAAGGTAGTCGAAATAGAAACACATGAAGTTCAAGTTTTAAACACCATATTTGTTGCATATACTGAATTATGATTTGCTTTCAAGATGCTCAAGGCTCTATTTAACAGATTATTATTCATTTTCACGGTGCCTCGGTGATGAATGAAAACCGATAAAAGCCGGTGAAGCCTTTAATAGTGTCATTTTCAAAAGGTGGCAATCAGATCAAATCAACCTATCAAACTAGTTTGAATTTTTGTTGAAATTGTAGATCGGATTAAGTAGAGATTTAATATATAAATTCAAGTAAAATTTGAATATACAAATTCAACTCAAAACTAACAAGGCACATAGATCATACTTTGGAATCTATGTAAACAACTGCAAATTTCATTTTATTCCTTAAAATATATTTCTTCATTTTTCCCCAAAATGTTGTGCAAATTTGGATCTAGGAATAGTTTTTCAACACCCACTCAACGATATTGGCAATGAAGAACCCGGTTGCTGTTTTCTTCTTCTCGTTCCAAACCGGACTGGCCATGTCGTGTGCAACCATTGAACATTCTCATCCACTATGTACAACAGAAGCATAAAGACTAAAGTCCAAGCCAAAATGCCATCTCAAGACACAAATAGAACAGTCATATCTAATCCATATTCCCCAAAGGAGAATCCTTTATGCTCGACGTTTTCTGGTTAATAAATTTGGATTAGTATCGAAAAAAGTGTTAGTTTCTCGATGAACAAATCATGTGCTTCTTTAGTTGAGCATTTAGATTTTGCAACTTGGAATTGCTCATTTGAATTAACTTTTATCCATATGCCTTGTATACCTTCCTATGAAGACATTCTTGCATTTGAATAATACATTTAAGTATATATTTTAGAATTATTTTAAATTTACACTCCTACCATACCTCATAACATGTCGCCGCGTGATTAGATTAATTCAAATAATAAATAATTATTATTTTATTATTTAAATTGATCTAATCATGCATGTCATGAGTTATGGTAATTGATATGATGATATGACAATTGGCATAATGGTAATACTAGACTAACTCTGTCAATTGACATATCATCTTACCGTATATGATGACGTGTCATCGCATGATTAGATAAATTCAAATAATAAATAATTAGTTATATTTTTATTTATTAAATACATTTAAATTGATTCAATCACACTCTATCTTATAACCCAAAACCATCCTTTCCTTTTATGCTCGCATTTGTTGCCTATCCTTGAAGGAAGAACAATTTTGATCACCAAAATGCAATATTTAAAAGAATGATCACGACATCATATCATAATAATTAATAAGTGGGACAGATGGTTCTTTATTAAGCCAAAGTTTGAATTTTTATTTTTGGGTATGTTTATTTACTTATTTCACAATTTTTTATATATATGCATTTAATTATTAGTGTTGAACACACTTCATGACGATGGAATATTGCATCTAAATCTCATTTGTCATCTCATTATCGCGTCTTATGACATTGCCACAAATTCGCTAAATGATACTAACCCTTCGAGCTCTGTCAATAAATTAGTTCGATGTGTCAAGGAATTATTTGGGATTATGAATTATTTCATTGGATTTAAATTTAGATGGAGAGGAGAATATGATCATATAGATGTAGCTTCTAGCTTGTTTAAAGTAATTCGAAGATATCTTTATTCATTTTGATTGATGAAGTAATACCGATAGTTTCTCATTTATTTATATTATAACCATTAAATTATATTATAATATTTTCAAGTTAATTTATACCGGACGACTGAAAATCATAATTTGATTATGATAGTTGATGGGTCACGCATGAAGAACAATTCTCTTTGTCAATTTTTTGTTCAATTAAAACTTTATTTAATCCGGCTCAAATTATCAAGTCAATTACATCTAATTGGTCATGATGACTCATGACCAAGTTATGTCGGAAAAGGAAGGATTGTTGTTGGTTTGACGGAAGTATTGTCCTTGTAGGTTTAACTCAACCGGTTTAGCTGAACCGTATTCCTGCATTGGCGGTTTCTTCTAGATTCCTGGTTTATTGACTTATTCGGCAATCTATTTATTCTTTATCTGAATCCATCCTATGGCTGGAATTTTGGAGCCCTAACCCCCAATATTCTGACAAAAGTC
Organism: Begonia fuchsioides; assembly: GCA_003255005.1. Taxonomy (NCBI): domain Eukaryota; kingdom Viridiplantae; phylum Streptophyta; class Magnoliopsida; order Cucurbitales; family Begoniaceae; genus Begonia; species Begonia fuchsioides. Next base: position 39,559 of record QAOC01012551.1, on the reverse strand, counting down.
TTTCATTTCTCTCCTGGATCGTATTTCTGATAACTGAATTTTTGAGAAAAGGTTCCCAATGCATCCTCAATTGCAGAATCGGTTTCAGATTTTCGTTCAGTTTCCGGAGATCGGTCTCACGAAACCCCTAGTTTTGAGCTCGATTTCATCCGAAACTGTTCGCGATCTCAAGCTTTCTCTTCTCTCCAAATATTACCCTTCTCAATCTCCGTCGTCGTCGTATTTTACAATCGATGGTAAGCCTCTGAGCGACGAGACACCGGTCTGTAGTTCGTTGATTGGTCGATTTTCCACGATAGTCTTACGAAGCAGGGTTTACGGCGGCGGAGGCGATGGCGGTGCAACTGGAGCCGAATCCCGTGACTGCTACCTCAATATGTATGCGGAGAAGAAGCCAGATAAGGTTGATCCCCATGAGCAGAGGCTGTCGAAGTGGTTGAACTGCGCTCTGACGTATGAGCCGTTGAGGGAGCCTTGTGTGATTGACCGGCTGGGAAATATTTTCAATAAGGAGAAGCTAGTTGAGGCGTTGTTGGAAAAAAAGTTGCCTAAGGAGTTTGGTCATATAAAGGGTTTGAAGGATATGATCAAGATCCAGCTATCAGTTGTTCCTGGGGCAAAATCGACAGGTAATAAGATCTCTGAGGGGCGTTTTGGATGCCCGATTACTGGATTTGAGTTCAATGGAAAATACAAGTTTTTGGCCTTGAAAAGTTGTGGTCATGTTCTGAGTGCAAAAGCTTTGAGGGAGGTTAAATCTTCATCTTGTCTTGTTTGTCACGAGGAATTTAAAGAAACCGATAAAATCATGATTAATGGAACCGATGAGGAGGTTATGTTATTGAGAGACAGACTGGAGGAAGAAAAAGCAAAATTGAAGGACAAGAAGATAAAGAAGGTGAAGAGTGGAGAGGAGGGAGCTGATATAGAAATTTCTCAGTTGAGTGGTAAAAAACATGACATTGAAGCTAAGGCTATGAAGAAAGTTTCTTCTAAAATTTTGGCGAATGGTAAAGCTAGTAATGTAGAAATCATGGCAAAGGGTGCAAACGATGGTTCTGCAAAGCGATTCAAAGCCAGTGATATGGCTCCTCCTAATGCAACTAAGTCGGTATATGCATCGATATTCACATCGTCTAGGAAATCGGAGTTTACAGAGACATACAGTTGTAGATCTCTTCCATTGGGTAGAAATTGATCGATGGTAAGAATTGAACATATATTTTCAAGTAATCTTCTGCTGTTATTTATTGAAATTAGCTGTTGAGATTGTTGTGTGACCATGCAATCATCTTTATCTGACAAATGATAATTTATTTGTTAATAGAAAAGGAATATCTATGGTGGCTTTTATTTTCTTTTTAGAAAAAATTCCTTCCATTTGGGTTCATAAATAAAGTAATAATAGATTTTCAATGTAACACCCCACTTTTCTGGGTAACCTAAGCTTGTATGAATATAACACGTTATGACAATGGTACAATATGTGTTAAAGGATGATGAATGTTGAGGTGGTGTTACACTTTTGAAATAGTAATTTAGATGATTGAGAAACAAAGTTGGATGTAAGAATAAAAGTTGTTAAGTGTTGGAGGTGAAAAGTGGATGAAAACAAAGGAAAATGTCGGAGTTTCAACCATGTGGTAACACCCGACCTTTTCATCGTAAAGTCTTATACGTATATCATTTTATATTTCAATTATGATTAAGGGTATGAAATAACAATTAACTTGTTGGAATTCAATTGTTAGAATTGATAGTTGATAAAATAAGGTTAATGTGAAAGTTGGACTAAATCAGTTTAAGTGTGCAATGAAAGTTTGAGAAAATGAAAAATAGAAGGTTGTGAATGAAAGACCGGTCGACCTATGAATAGTATCAGTCGACCTATGAATAGTATCGGTCGACACCTTAGTCGTGAGGAACTTGGTCCGGTCGACCTACGTTAGAAACCGGTCGACCCTTGCAAGGTGAACCACCTTGACACAATGTTAAAATTAGCCGATTTCAGAGATTTTAAGTTCTTCAAATGAGTTTAAGTTCTTCTCATGAAATTTAATAGACTTGTTGATGAAACTATAGCAAAAAAAATTACTCAATTTGGAGGACTGTAGAGAAAGTTATGAGTTTTTGAAATTTATAGTTAGTAACAACCACCAAGTTGAAAATCGATAACTTGGTAGTTTCAATTTTTCTATTTTATCATGCTACAGATGAACTTAAGTGACAAAGTAATCTTCTAAGCAATTATAGACGACATCAAAAGGAGAACATTGATAGATTGAACAACTCGATTGGAGTTGTGGTGCAAAATTTATGCATGTTAGAAGTTGACAAATGAAAACTGGACTAAAGAAATATGAACTTTTGAACGATATTCGGTATTTCGTATAATTGATACCTTTACTATCTGAATTTGAAGTTTATGTCTTCTACAAAGTTAAACTAGACTTAATAACAAAAAACATGACGTTTGAATCATAGAAATCTATGTTGTAGAACAAAAGTTATAAAAGTTTTAACTGGCGGTCGACACCCTGATTGCCGATCGACACATTAAAACTCTCGGGTTTGAAAATCGGTCGACATTTTGACACAAGCGGTCAACACCTTGACTTTTCAAGCTATAGAGGTCGACCTATGAACAGTGGTAGGTCGACACCTTGTGTAGAACCGGTCGACACTTGTGTCGACCGCTCCGTGATGATATTCGAAAACTCTTCGTCTTCCACGCCTGAAATTATTTAAAAACTCATTTCTCCCAGCTGCTAACTATTTTCCCGACTTCCCTCTTCCATCTCCTGAGTTCTCTCAACCTCCAAGTAAGATTTTGTGAGTTTTATGAGTGTTTGAGAGTGAGTTTTCGAGTTGGGTACTCAAATTGGTGTGAAGGCGTGTCTCAGAAGCTTGAGATGTGTCTTGGAAGTTTGAGCTGTGAAAGTTGAAGCATAGATATATATTTCTACTACTATTATGCTCAATTTATGAAATTGGAGAACATGATGGTAGGATTATTGTTAAATAGACGTACATACAAGAGATTTTAAGTGAAAACTTAAGGTTTCAAAAATGTAAGACGAAACTGACTGATTTCAAAAAACGTATATTTTAGTGGGTCGTCGGCTACGAATTTGGCCACAACTTCTGCATATGAAATGTAGTAGACAGAATAAGGAAGAGATTGATACCAATTACATGGAATTTGGATAACTATAGAAAAAGTTATGAGCCTCGAAAGTTAGGTGAAAAACATAAATAAAATATTTGATACTTATTTTAGTTAATTGTGATTTTTAAGGTATTATTGAAGGCAAGTCAAAAAAATTAAAGGAAAGTGAGTAAGAATTCAGCTTAGATAATGTGAATGTATACATATAATTATTGTTTTTGGGTGCATCACACCGTGCACCGGCCTTATGTTGAGGGTTTGATTGGTGTAAACCTATTTTGGATGCATCACACCGTGCACGACCCAATAATATGAGATTGATTGGTGTTGTGTGACATTGAATTTCGTTTGTATTTTATAAGTAACGACTAAGTACGTAAAACATGAAATGAATGATAAAAGTAAACTTATGATTATCTTGGAGATGTTTGTGCATTGAATGCTTGAATGATATTATGCTCACAAGTATGTATTTGTATGATAAATAATCAAGTTATGCATGCAATTCATGCATCATGTTTCAAGAAAAGTTACGAAAATATTTTATTATGCATGATTTCAAAACGTCGCTCAACCGTATGTTGAGAATGAGATATGAGGAGAGCTATCTCGAAGGAGGGCAGATGGTGCTAATACCCTATCCCGAGAATTCACTCATACGATGCATGAAAAATGTCAAGCAAGTAAAGATCAAGAATAAGAAAACTCGGGGGTGTAGTTGAATTGGCTGCCTTTGCGAGCGGACCAGATGGTGCTCTGTGAGTTGCCCGTGAGGAAGGCCAGATGGTGCAATTCTCTCCCTTACGTGTGCCTGCCTATTATGTCAAGATCAAAATCAAGATCAAGTATCAAGTTAAGAATCAAGATAAAGAACAAAATGAAACATAGTTTTAAGCATAACATGAGCATTTTAAGCATGTAGGTGATATGATATCTTACTGAGCTTTAGGCTCATTAGTTAAACTTTGTGATGTAGCTGATGAAGCTCGGGATGAAGAATTTAGTCATCATCACGTGTCATGATATGTCAATGGAGCTACTTTGGAGCGAGATGTTTACGAAACCAAGTGACGACCCGTGGGTGAAAGAAAAAAGAAGTTTTAAATATTTTATTAAGTGTTATACAAACTTGTTTGAATGAATTGTCGTGTTTTGAATTATCATGTTAAGAACTAATGTTAAGTAATTTGATGGGCAATGCTTGAATGTTTTGTGCTATTGCCTATCTATGACATGTATTGAATGAAATAATATTTTGATATATATTTTTATGACGTGTTTTATAAGTATGATGAGATCACATTTTTAACAGTTTTTAATGTTTTACGCTTCCACTATGATTTTAAAGCAAGAGTTTTGAATGAGATTTTAAAAAGAAAAATTTTACTGCTGTTTTTAAAGAACGAGGTGTTACAAAGATGATATCAGAGCGGACCGGGGTGTTCACAAGAAAATTTTTGCCTATCTACGATTTTACACTTTGAATTCACATATTGCATTATTGATCATAGCACTAATGAATGCAATTAATATCTCATTTTTTGAACCTGGTATATTCTTCTAAATTATCTTACGAATTTATTGACTTCTTGTTACCGTGTTAGAGAAAGAGAGAGAGAGCAGACGGGCCAAGAAAGAGGAAAGAGTGGCAGAAGCTAAAACCATCATATGAAGAAAATATGAACAAGCGAGAAAGGGACAAAGGAATGTCGAGCCATGATAAGGTGAAGGATGATTATGAAGTAACTGAGAGAATATCATATAATAGCGAACAATTTAAAAAAAGGAAGCAAGAATATCAGACGAAAGATTCAGTTTGGCACGGTGAACAATCTAAAAAGAGGGAGCGAATTGAGCATGAAAGTTCAATTCAAAGGAGACGTGAGAGTGTTTACGCACGAGAAAACCATCTTATGCACGAGGATAGAAGAAGATCAAGACGAGAAAGATGTAATAGAATACGAGAAAACACAAGCAACTTGAGACTGTTGATCATAAGACCTTAGTACAGATGTACAAGAATTTCATTATTTAACTTAATAGTTCATACTGTATATAAGACCTATTTGATCTTATATTAAAAATGGTTAGAATTTTTCTTGCAAGAGAACGCAAGTATGGTATTTTTATTACTGAAAAATTAGGTTCTCCCTCAATATGATTTGTCGAAATTTCCATTTTCTAGCTGAAGACTTGCCCCTCTGTTAATTTTAGACCTGTCTTTGTAGGATCTTTTATTTATCTTCTGTTTGGACAAGGGGCTGATTCAAAGACTCTTATCTGCTTCCAAAGACTCTTATCTTTTATTGATCTTAATCGAGTTGGTGCTTCAAGAGAGAGATCACAGAAGATCTAGATAGTTGGCCAATTGTCTGGCCCATGGCTAGACCCTAGATTGGATTCGAGAGATTTTTGCCGAGCAATCTAATAAACTTTCTAACGAGACATTTGTGTTAAAAGTATGAAAATAGTAAAAACAAAAAGAGATAATGGCTTTTTGCAGTCATAATTTGGTAACACTCACTGTTTTGATTAACAAACAACTTTTGAATTATCTCTGTTAATAAATCGATTAAGAGTCTTTTGAAACACCCGTTTAGAAAACAGAAAAGACAATCCGGCCCAAATGTATACATTATCACACTTAACTAGACTACGATTAATTATAGGCTTATTATTATGTGTGTTAAAAAATGAAACAGTTTTAATTGGTTTTACACTCATATTGGTGCTTCAATGATTTTGCATTATGCAAAATTAATTTAGTGAGTTGACTTCAGCTCACTGTAGTAAAACTATTAAACTTAAACCTAATTGTTGAAAAATTACTAATTACAATTTGTAATTATTGAATTTAGTATTAAATTTTATGTAAGTTTGATATAATTACATAATCTATAAAATATTAGTTTAATGTAAAATTTTAAAAATATATATTATTTTAATTTGTTTATAATTATTATTTGAATGCAAAAAAAAAAAAAAATTGATGGAAAAGATCAAAATTAGACAGGTACATGATCCATTTTTTGTATGGTTTTTAGTTTCTAATGTTCAAGTTTTGATCCGTAAATTTTGAAACAAAATTTTTAAAGTCTTGTCTTATTTTTTGACAAACTAGAACAATCTCAACTACAACACCCCTACTAGTTATTGTAGTTCAATCACATGGGCGTCAACAGCCCACTTAAATTGGAGGATTCAATTGCAGGGTGGCAAGCAGTAGAGGGCGAGTCATCATGGATTGTGATCCGGTCGGAGCATAAAATCTGGTGAGTCAAAGACAGGTGGATTATGTGTCCTATTCGCCCATCTCCTCTCTTTGTTGGACGGAACGCAACAAAAAACTCAATGAATGCTTGCGTGGACCCTTCTGGCCAAAAAATGGGGTTTTCTTTTACGTGACTCGACGTGGGGTCGAGTCCCGAATTGGCTAATCAGTTTTAGGGTTACATTGAATGCGTTGCGCGCCGGTATAGTAACCAACACCCGTGTCTGTGTCAAAAAGTTGTCACCTTCCATGTCAACTTTTCTGCTTTAAGAGGACCCACGTCCACGTGACAAACCTGAACCCTACCCGCGCCGGACTTTAATCCGAGGTTGGGTTCGTGTCGGCTGAGGACCCTTTTCATGTCGAGTAGCGATTGCCTTTTAATGTACAATACTTAAAGCATTTAATCATCAAAAACTCTAAAATAATGATATCTTACTCTAGTTTTGGAGGGCTATCGTGTCTAGATTTTGCTTTCTCTCATTTTCCCTGCCCCAATCTTTAAAATGAAGAGCTCACTCTTCACAACTAAAAGTCTAGATGTGTTATTGTATTGTGTTTTATTTTATTTTATTTTTTTACATGTTATTGTATTGTGTTTTATCTTGATCCAAGTTCGAACTCATTTGAACTTTGAAGGAAGGATGCACCTGCAAAATACAAGAAAGGCAGATTAGGAAACCAATTCGAGATCAAATAATACAAGCGAAAAAACCAAACAAGAACAATAATAGAGGGAAAAATTGAAATACGACAACAGTACCGTCACGCCACCGCTAAAATTTATAACGGCGAGGAGAGGAAAAACGGCAAGAGTAAGGTGAAAATGGAAAGAGATGATTAAAAGTGGGATGCAACGGAAGACGACAGAACAAATGGGAACGATAATGGAGCGCCGATGAACGAGGGGCGAGAAATCTAACAGAGGAGCCAATTTCAGGCATTAATCTTAAATTTTGATGCGAATTAAGGATGGACTGCAAGAGAGATGGAATTTATTTTAGCAAATTAGCTCTGATGCTCCTTGAATCGCCATCCATGGACGAACAAACGTTATTAAGTACCTGTAAATGTACAATAAGGTGTATCACAGTCCTAAAGTGAATTTCGGTAACCGGAGTACACAAAAACACCCCTCCAGTTCGCAGATCCAAAAAGGTTTCACCGATATTCAATCCTGTCTCCACCTCCAGACTCTGCTGCTATCAAGCCCAGGAAACGCAGTAATTTCGCAAGAAAGAATTACTAATCAAACGTACCAAGATCGTAATCACAACTCATCAGCCTTAGACATGACTGAAAGCCGACTAGGCCGAGGCTGGAAGTCCCCTCGGCGCCGTTGCTGGTGCGAAGAGGGACGAATCAAAGCAGCCAAAGCACGCTTCACCAAATCACCTTCCACTCCCCCAATTCTAACGAGTGAATTCGTCATCGCCGATCTCCGCGCGTTCAGCCTATTAGGAGAGTACGGCGCCGGAGATTGAGATGCAAAACCTTTGTGGAGGTTACACCGAAACGAACCTGGATGCGTAGTCGGAGAACACATACAGGTCCTCTTTCGTCCGCCGTTCCTTTTCAAGACCTGATTATTGCCGCCGCTACGAGGAGTGACCGAAATAGACCGGTTCGGAGAGATCGGACGGTCAAGGGAGAACCGCACGGACTGTGCCGAAGAAAGAGGCGAACCGTGGACGTTACCGCGAATAGGAGATGTAGATCGGCCAAAAAATGCGGTAGGGTTTCTAGAAGAGAATCGAGCACTGGACGAAGCGAAAGCCGACGAAGAGGAAGGGGATGAAGAGTGAGAGCAGCAGAGCCTACCTGACGGAGAGAGTGACCGGAGAACTCGTCCGCTCGATTTTCTTGCAGATGCCGCCAAATCCATTGCTATAGAGAGAGAGAGAGGAAATCAAAGAGTCAAAAAAGCGTCGGCGGCGACTTCTTTCTTAACGCCGTCGGTTTGGGTGATGAATTTGGCAAACCTAGCTTGACTCAAGCCATGGATTTATAAGGGTTTTCTTAGGGTACTTTCGTCTTTTAAAAGAATAACTACTTTCTGAATTCACAAACAAGTCCTCCTCCTTCTGTGTATTAAAAAATAGACACACTCATTTTTTGCACTTTGCATGACTGATATCTTGAAGATAATTTACTTTATTATAAATATTACACTCTCTTCCTTTTTAAAATAATTATTATAATTAAAAATAAGTTTCAATATGTAACCTATTTCTATTATAAAATGGTGATAATATTTTTCAAATATTTAAATAATTAATTTAATATAATGTGTTGTGTAACTTATAAATTTATTTATGCATGTCTGTGGCACGAACCTTAGAGTAGTTAATAATTATTCGATATTTAGTTATTTAATATAAATAAATAGATAAAGTATCAATTACTTCATGAATCATGAAAACTGTTGTAGTAAACGCTTTAATTATAAAAAAATATTAATTTAAATTTATCATAATTTTAACAGACATATATGATCATATATTTTTTATTTTTATATGTCTGTTAACTTGATTAATATTTTTTTGTTATTTAGATTAATTTAAAAAACTTACTAAGAAATCAAAGAACCTGAAATAATTTTTTTTTAATTTTATTTAACTAAGTTAACTTCCAAAATAACAAGAATTTTCATAAAATTATAATATTTTTATCATGTAACTACCATTGTTTGATTAAATGTGTTAGGTCATTTGACGTACATCTTTCATATTAAAGAAAAACATGAAGACATAGAATTGCTTTTAAAATTTGAAGTATCTTTGCAACTATTCAAGAATAAATGATATTTATCCTAAATTAAATGTAAATTGGCAATTTGTTTGATAGGAGATGAAAGGGAGTTAAATTGAGAAGAAGGGTAAATTTGAAGGGCATATTAGAAAATAAAGAAACGGAAAAGCGGAGTGGGTGTTGGGGGTTGAAAAAGATGCTTAACCTAACTCGGGCTAGTTGGGCTTTTGGTTGGGTTTAGGTTTTTACCATCCAACCGTTTAAAAGCCGTTGGGATTACATTACACTGGTTGCCACGTGGAGGAATATTTGGAATATTAAAAATTTAAAAATAAAAATATTGGCAAGTGGGTTTCTTTCATAATTCATTTGGGAAAAGCGTGTCATGCTTCTCTCCCGTCTCCCCCACCATTCTTGTTTTTAAGCTGATATTAGGTGTCTTTTTCTATTTTTAATTCTTATATATTAATTTTAAAATTAAAAGAAATACAAAATTAGTACCCTTTTGGTTGAGATCAAGGGGCCCACTTTTGTTCATCCAACTCGGGATTCTTGCATTTGCTGAGTCAATCCCGCGTCTAAAGTTGTACCCATCACTGATTACTAGCATTATTTGAAATCAGAACCTATACTTTCATTTTATACTACACATTGATTTACAGTCTTAATTACAAACATGAGTTCTGTTCCGGTCACACTGGGCCGGTTAATTGAATTTAAGAAAAAATTTATGTGAAAAGAAAATTAAATTTAAGATAGATTCGATCGGTTAAACGAGTCAAAACGATAAGTTTTGATTTGGACTTGGTTTATCTGGTGGGTTGGGTTGGAATCCATTTTTATAGGATTGGTTAAATGACCCGAAGCGGCGGTGGATTTGGGTTTGGTTACATGAGGAGTTGGGTTCGGCTTTTTTTTTATAGAAACCGACCCACCAAGTCTGGTCAATTTTTGCATGAAAGCATCACATCTAAAGAAACCAAAACTAGCCCACTTAGTGTTATAGGCAGCAGCTAGGCAGCCCCATCAAAATAGTTTAATCCATATAAAAACTGAACTAAACCAAACCAAATGGAGAAGCTACAGACAAGATGAAACTAGATCCTCAATATAAAGCTTAATCTACTGTTATTTCCTAGTATTATTCTTAAACTGTCTCTAACCAAACAACTTAAATTGTTCTAAAGATGATTTCAACAACGACAATCAAATTCTCCGCAAGAATCAAATATCTATTATCCTGATAATATCTGCTGGCGAATTGAAAAATGAGTAGTCTTTTTTTCACTGGTCGGTCATCGCATTACGATTGGACGGAATCTCATCTCTGTCAAACAAAAAACTACTTTCAAAATTCAGATGAACTTTTTGTTTAATTTCAACCCTTTATTCTAAGGATTTGATTAGACGGTATGGAGGATGAAATCGAGTCCTACCTGTTGAAAAGGTCGTATAATCCACGAGCAATCTCAGCAATCTGAAAAGAAAAAGATGAACGGGAAGTATCATCAATTGGACAAACATACAAACTAGAATAACCAAAGAATCCATCCAAATTTCGGGTCTGTTTGCGAAGTATGAAAAGAGGAGACAGAAAATGATTCGAATAACAATATCAAATTTGTATTCAGAAGCTGGAGTTGAAAAAACAGATTAATAAGAACATATTTTTTTTAAATAATAAACAAACATTGTTCATATTCGTCACTTCCCATCTCACGAGAAATGACAACTTCGTAAAAGAATTTACTACCCGACTACGCATCTTGTTCCTTTTATATTTGTAAACTTAACGGGTACTTTGAGAGATATAAAAAAATAAATGAATTTTGTGATGTCGTTTAAAAAATATAAACGAAATTTAAAAAATATTGGCTTGACATATCCAATATTTTTCATTTGCTTGCATTATGCATCCTAGATATAAAATTAAATATTGTAAATTGATGCTTGATACAATTTCTCATAACCTAGGGCTAATGTCTGTAGTTTCGGTAGTTTCATTAAGAAACGATGTTTCTAATTTGTTTGCTTCTTACTAATATAAATATAGTGTTTTTCGTTCATTTTCTTCATCTAATGTCTCGTCTAGTTCTAGTAATAGTTCATGTTTTAGACAACCACTAAATAGTATGACTGTCATTGATGAAGAAATTAATAGCGATGCTCATTCTTATGGTTTCAATAAAAAAGAACTCGATATTTATTTAGACATTCATTATCAACTTCCTCGTGATGATGCGTTTGATCTTTTAGGTTGGTAGAAAAATAACATGGTCGTATATTAGTTTCTTTCTAAAATGACACGTGATTTACTGACACCTCATATTTCAACTATAACTTCTTAGTCTGCTTTTAGTGAATGTGGAAGAATGTTCAACGAACGACGGAGAAATCTTGCGCCGGATCTTGTGGAGGCCTTGATGTGCATGAAGGACTGAAGCGATACAGTTACAGTAAACTAACAATGAGATGATGAATTGGCAGAGAAATTTAGAATTAAAAAATTATTAAGTTCTATAGTATAATTTGTAACTTTATGTAATTTTTTATACTTGTATTTTTTTATATGTAATTTTTTACACTTGTAATTTTTTTATATGTAATTTTTTATACTTGTAATTTTTAGAATTCGTACAATTTAATCTTAATGATAAATAATTTTTTTAAATTAATAAATATATTTATGTATGTTAGGCTCGTTTGGCTCTGCCCGTGTATGTTTGTTTGACTCCGCCCGTGTAGGCTCGACTAGCTCGACTCAAATAAGCTCGAGGTTTGCGAGCCGGCTCAAGCTAAAATTTTTGAAAAAAGCTCGACAGACTCGAGAGGCTCGAGCCAGCTCAACGAGCTGAAAACTTTTTGACTTGGCTAGCTCGAGCCGACTCGATTGCCGACTCTAGTCTGCCATTAATTTGAGCTAGAATTCCATTTGTATAGTCCATCCACTGTGCCGGTCGAATGATGTATTTTTAGAATATTTATCAACTAATTTTTATATGATAAATATAATAACAATTTTTTTAATATAGTTTTCAATATTAAAGACAATAATCATTATTATTTTATACCAACACGTCAAATAATTAATTATTTATAAAAAAAAATTGTTAAGAATTAGTCTAGATTTACTCTTCACTTGTACAACAATATACTGTGCCGGTCGAATGATGCATTTTTAGAATATTTATCAAATAATATTTATCTGATAAATATAATAACAAGTTTTTAATATAATTTTCAATATTAAAGACAATAATCGTTATTATTTTATACCGACATGTCAAATAATTAACTATATATAAAAAAAAGTTTATTAAGAATTAGTCTAGATTTACTCTCTTGCTATATCATCTTGTTATAACTTTTAGCATGTCACTTTGTGATTGGATCAATTCAAAATATAAATAAATAATTAAATTTTATTGATTAAATGTATTTGAATCGATTTAATAACGCGACATGTTCGGAGATATGAGAAAAAAATATAACTCTAGAATTACTCTTTCATTAACTATTTAGTCAACTACGATAAAAATTTCCAGTCGATCTTTTTATCTTTTTCAATTCCATTGATTTACCAATCTGTTTCATTTCCAATTTAATAAAAATGTTGCAAATTGCCGGCGCAAGTAAAATAACTTATATCCACAAAGTCTTAGGAATAAAAAATGTTTAAATCCGCTACAAATACCTCTATATTTTATCATGAGTTAAAATATACCCTCGAGCAAAATGAGATTTATCATAATTTTTACCTTTTCAAATTAATATATTTAATTTCTATGCAGAAGATGATTCTTGTTCGTAATCGGCTCGATAATCTACAGACCGATCAATGATTTTCTCCCTCGCTAACATTTTAATTTTCTTCCGCCAAACCCTACGACAATTCAATCTTCTCAATCTCACCTTTGCACTGAAACTCCATTTCTAGCTGATCAAACAAAATGTGAGAAGCTCGGTAAGCAGAAATAACACACCCGTTTTGTTTAGAGCTGGCAATCGAGCCGGCTCGAGCCAAAGGCCGGCTCGTCGAGCCTGACGAGCCAAACGAGCCGAGCCTTTCGAGCCTATTCGAGCCGGCTCTGTCGAGCTTTTTAAAAAAAAATCTGGCTCGAGCCTGCTCGCGACTTGAGCCTAAACGAGCGAGCCGATCCGAGCCTGTCGAGCCTAAACGAGCCAAGCCAAACGAACCAAACAAGAAAAAAAAAATTTCTTATATTGAAGTTGTATAACTTATTCGATATTATGTAATGACCAATTTATGCATATTGTTTTCTTGAAGCAAAAAAAAATTTGTATGATAACATTTGTATGTATCGCCTCCATTACACAAAATAAATCGTGTATCGGTAAGTTACTGATGGAATTTGGTACGAAAACACGGCTTGGAATAATGGACTTGCATTGGAAATCAGACAAAATTTTTTGTTGACATTCTAAATCAATATACAAATAAAAATCGAACATGAGCCCTACAATCAGTTCCTCCGGAATCGAAACGGAGGAAGCCTTGGATTTTTTGGAAACTTTGCATTTTTTACTACGCGAGGTCGATGTCATTTGAAGTAACCTAGACAATGAAAATAATAAATATAAACATCTAACCTCCTAAACCGTATGTAAACTCGATGCAAGTCATTTTTCAGCTGAATTTATAGTTACCTAAGTTTGCGGTCGACACCTGATATTTTTCGGTCGACACCTATCGAGCGGGATGTATCTGCGGTCGTCCCCTTAGCGATGTTGCGGTCGACACCTATGCTGGTTTCTGTCTCCAGAAAATCGCCGATGAGTTATTTCGAAACGGAGGTGGTTCCGTGGTTTGTAGAGTAAAGAGCAAGAGAAGTGATACGTACCACTACGTTTTAACTCGACGAGGGCGTCAGAAGGTGTCGTCGGACGTCTGAATGGCTCGTGCGGTCGACACTTGGATTTCGTTAACTTAAGACAAAACCCTCGCCGCTAGGGTTTTAAGTCGAAGCTCTGGTCGAATTGCGGTCGACACCTTTACCTTCGGTCGACCCCTTTAACGCGCTCGATGGATATGCGGTCGACACATTAAATAGCGGTCGACTCCATAAAACTCTCTGGACGGAGATGCGGTCGACCCCGTATAATACGGTCGACCCCTTTTTCACTCTGGAATGCGCTGCGGTCGACACATTAAATGGCGGTCGACTCCATAAAACTCTCTGGACGGAGATGCGGTCGACCCCGTATAATACGGTCGACACCTTTTTCACGCTGGAATGATCTGCGGTCGACACCGTATACTCCCGGTCGACACCGTCAACGTACTTTATAATGCGCGGTCGGCACCTTCGTATACCTGCGGTTGACACCAAACGTAGTCCGGTCGACACTCATTGTATTTGCGGTCGACACTTAGATATATTTCATGCAGACGAATAAGATTAACTGAAAGAATGGAAATTTGGTGACATTAGAAAAGTGAGTAACAGAAAGAACAAATGTTAATGTTTATAAATTACAACGAAAGACAGATGTACGGGATACACGAAATGAAAAAGATCTTCGACTCGTCGCCGGAACATAACAGCTACTCTTCGAATTCCAAGTTCTTGAAATCCTCTTCCAGTTCGTCCACTCGTTGTTGGTCCCTCCGGACTGCGTCGCTCCAGTCCTTCATGCAAATGAGTGCCTCCACAAGCTCCGGTGCCAGACTTGCGCGTCGATCGTCGTATACGCGTCCACCTGCACTAAAAGCCGACTCGGAAGCTACAGTTGAAACAGGCGGTGTTAGTAAATCCCGTGTCATTTTAGCGAGCACGGGATACATGGCTGCGTTGGTTTTCCACCAACTCAAAATGTCGAAGGCCTCGTCTCGAGCAATTGGAACTCGATTGTCCAGATACACGTCGAGTTCACTCTTATCGAAAGCAAACGAATGCACGTCGCTTTCTAGTTGGGCGTCAATGGCATCCATAGCATTTAGTGGTATTCCGAAACTAGAACTACCACCGGACGTTGATGCCACATTGGACGAACTATGAGTTCTTGCCCCGGAAAATCTAATTTGGTAAGTCTCAAACAAGATAGTAAGGTCTCTATGCAATGTGTTAGGATTGCATACGGGGGCGAAACCTAGGTTCTCCGAAATTTTATCGAGCATCAACTTCGTGCCCTTGATTTTATATTTCGGATGCATAATACTAGCAAATGAAAAAATTGGAGGTACTTGAAGCCAATATTTGTGAAATTTAAATTCCATTGAAGTTACGATTTCATTAAATGCATCAATTTTTTTATATCTTTCAAAGGTAGAAGTCAATCTTACGAACCACGGAAGCACTAGATGCGTAGTCGGATAATAAATTCCCGAGCATTCTTTGGTGGCTTCCAAAAATGGTTGCAAAAAGTCAAGAAATAGATTAGCCATATCACAACTACAAATATCCAAAGTAAGACATTGTGTCTTTTGACTAATAAAATCACAAATGACGTTCCAATATGGTTTAGCATTTTCTAACATTAGATATGTTGAGTTCCATCGAGTTGAAACATCGGTTTTTAGTTTTCGAGGTTTCAGGTTTGCCGCTTTGCAAAATTCTCGATACTCTTGTTGTCGGGCGTTAGACGAAGAAATAAAAGAAATTGCACCCCTGATTGCATCAATATGTGGAGAAACAAATTGCATGCCATCTTTAACAATCAAATTTAAAATATGGCAAACACACCGCATATGAAAAAGGGATGAATGACTACTATCGAATTGAAAATATTTTCTAAATTGATTAACACAAACATCATTAGCGGAAGCATTATCTAAGGTAATACTGAAAATTCGATCTCTTATGTTGTATTCTTGTAAAATACCAACAATGTATCGATAAATTGTGATACCACTATGAGGGTATTCACAACTCCGAAAACCTAAAATTCGTTTATTAAGTTGCCAATTCGCATCAATGAAATGCGAAGTGACAACAATATAACCGAGTGCATTGGGTGCACTCCACAAATCAGAAGTAATACATATAGACATCGTGAGCGCATGCGAAAATAAAAGAAGTAAATCATTTTTCATTTTTTCATACAATTTTATTATGTCGCCTCGCAATGTACTGCGAGGAATTCGCTTAAAACTTGGATTAATGAATTGTTGTATAAATTCTACGGTTCCCTCGTGATCAAAGATTGAGAGAGGTAACTCTCGCTGTGCCACAAATTTTGCAGCACCTTCTCGCATTCTATCATGCGAATAAACAAAATTTCCGGTTCCAAGAGCGTTTAATTGAGATTGCATACAATCTTTCATATGCAGTTGCTCGTGATTTTTTTTGTAATGCCGATTCATTGTGCTAGTTGTTGATTCATAAGCATAATGTTTGGCACAATATTTACATTGTGCCCTATTTTCTATTGTCGTTCCTATTTTCACTTCTATTATTTGAAAATGTTTCCATATTTCCGACGTTTTCGATTTCTTTACTCGAGGGCCAGAGGTGGATGCTTGTGCAGATGTGTGTGTTAATCCGACAGAAAAAGCCGGCTTCATAGGTGCAACTTCTTGCACCTCGTCGTCGGAAGACGGAAACGTTTCAAATTCTACGTATTTCGGCGGTGAATCCATAATAAATAATGACTATTTTGAACAAAAAATCTACTTAATACCGTTCACCGATTTGTTGCAGCTTGTTAATTGCAGTAGAACGATGCTTGAAGGCTATAGAGTGATTTGCACAAGAGAGTTTACGTAAAACATTTATCAGCTAACCTCTACAATTTATAGAATTCACGCATAACAGCTACATGCGGTCGACCTTCAGTTTTAAAACGGTCGACCTTACGTTACCGTTGCATATGGAAGTTATAGCCGTTACATTATAACGGTCGCCCCTCTTTATGAACACGGTCGACCTTTTTACAACTACCGGTCGACTCTTTTTTCCACGCGGTCGACACTTTCACAACAATCATGCGTATTGCGGTCGACATTTAATTAGCGGTCGACACTTAAAAACGTTCTGGAACGTATAGCGGTCGACACCTTATTTTGGGGTCGGCCATCCAAATTTACATATGCATTAAGTGTCGACCGCGTGTATACTAAGTGTCGACCGCACTACAAGTGGTCTGAGCCAACCGAGCCAGCTCTTGAGCTGGCTTTCGTGCCAGATCGGTTGGCTCGGTATTTTCGAGCCCACGAGCCAACTCGAGCGAGCTGCACTCTCGGGCTCGGCTCGAGCTGCTACAGTGCCGAGCCAAACTAGCGAGTTGGCGAGCTACCTCGCTCGTTTGCCAGCACTAGTTTTGTTTAGCTACAGCCTCATTGGCATGTCAAGATCAAAGGGTACAACAATCCCTTGTCTTGATACATGCTGCCTCGTAAGATAACCGGATATCAATCCAATAATTTCTAGTTGACTAATTTCACTAATTGAGACAAAAATTGCTTAAATCCTCACGCATAGAGAAAAATCAATGAATTTAGGGCGAAAGCAAGAGTTTATTGGGCTCGACCCATATGTAGGCTGGGTCTATATAAGAAGTTAATAATAAACCCTAATTATGTGAAGAAGAAAAGATAAACAAGTTCAACCATGTAGGATGAAACTCAAGTTTCTCAATAATCAACCGTTGGATCGACTTGAAATTTTGACAGTAGCTTTGTGATAAATAGAAGTTTATTTTGAACAATAAAGATCGTATTTTGTACTTTTTAAGATTGTTCGTTAGAGCAAAAACAGAACTATTATTTTTACCATGATTTATCTTTCTCTTTATTCTGTTGAATCCAAGATTGCTCTTTGATCTCGATGTATTATTGTATTCCCTTAATTTGATAATCTAGAAATTTTTTTTTTACTATACCTATTATTTCTTATGCAGTGAAATTTGATTAAGCGGCTTACGTGTCTCGTGATTTTTTACTCTATATTTTGGAAGATTTTTTACGCTAAATTTTTGATATTTCTACTCTCGTTTATTCTTATATTTATTATTAGTCATTGTTGTTACTTTGCTTATTTGATTACTCAAATAGAGAAAAAAAAGATATTTAGTTCGGTGTGCATTTTTTGATGAGAAGAATTGATTATTATTTGGCTTTTTTTTCAATAGAGTTATAAAAACATATGGAAGGTGCTTTATTCTTTGTAGTGCTCATTATTGCATTACCTTCATTGAGGATAAAAACTAAATATCATGCTTTAGGTTTCTTTAAAACTTTTCATGCTTCAGTTGAGAGAAAACATGGCAATAAATTAGAGTGTATTCAATCAAATAATCATGGTGAATGCAGATGGTCATTTGAAGAGTATTGCAGAACACATGAAATCAAACTTAAGAAAATAGAACTAAAAACACCTCAACATAAAGGAATTGTAGAACAGATGAACTGAACCATTAATGACATGATTCTATTTCTACTCTCTCATGCAAACCTACTAAAGTCCTTTGGGGTAGGCTATGATCAGCATTTGACTTAATAAATCTTTTGCTTTCACTTCCTTTAAATCATGATATACCTCAAATAGCTTAGTTAGAAAATATATTTCATATGAGCATTTGAAAGTTTTTATCTGCAGGACTTTTGTGCATGTTCTTAAAGATGAGAGATATAAATTTGACAGTTAATTGAGACAATGGACTTGGGTACAATCATAAGGAGTTCAGATACATATTTTGGGATCCAATCAATAAGAAAGTTATCAAAAATAGAGATGCAATTTTTCTAAGTTTACTCTTTTATTATATTATCTTGTCATAACTCTTAACATGTCACTTCATGATTGGATTGATTGAAAATGTAAATAAATATTTATATTTTATTCATTAAATAAATTTAAATCGATTCAAGCACATTGTAACACGTCACGAGGTATGACAAGAATGTGACTCTAGATTTAGTTAAGTACGATAAAAATTTTCAGTCAATATTTTTATCTTCCTCAATTCCATTAATTTACCAATCTGTCTCATTTCCAATTTAACAAAAATGTTGCAAATTAACAGCTCAAGTAAAATAAACAATATCTACAAAGTCTTAGGTATTAAAACATGTTTAAATTCGCTACAAATACCTCTATATTTTATCATAAATTAAAACATATCCTCCAAAAATTATGAGCAAAATGAGATTTATCATAATTTTTACTTTTTCAAATTAATATATTTAATTTTTATGCAAAAGATGATTCTTGTTCTTAATCGGACCGATAATCTGTAGAGCAATAAATGATTTTCTATCTAGGTTGCCAGAAAGATCTCTCTAGCTGACATTTTAATTTTCTTCGGCCAAACTCTGCTTTAATTCAATCTTCTCAATCTCATCTTCGCACTAAAACTCCATTTCAAATTGATCAAACAAAATGTACGAAGCTTGGTAAGCAGAAATGTCAACTGAAATCTCGTAAGATCCCTACCAACATCCAGCTAGTTTGCTTCTCATACTCTTTCGTTTAGGTCAACCTCATGGCAGGTCAAGATCAAAGGCTAGAACAATCTCTTGTCTGGGTACATGCAGCCTCATAAGATAATCAGAAATCAATCCGATAATTTTTAGCAGACTAATTTCACTAACCGAGACCAAAATTCCTAAAATCCTCACACATTGAGAGAAAAATGAGTGAATTTAGGGAGCATTAAAGAGTTTATTGGTCTCGACCCATATATAAGCTAAGTCTATGTAAGTGATTCTTAATAAGAAATCCTAATTGTGTGAAGAAGAAGAAAAGAGAAAAAGAAAAGTGAGAAATAAGTTTGAATTTTTCTACACCAGGTAGAATCAAACTCAAGTTTCTCGATATTCAACTATTGGATTAGCTTGAAATTTGTGCAATAACTTTGTGACAAAAAAATATTCATTCTGAATGATAGAGATGATACTTTTTATTTTCTAAGACCAATCTATTGAAGTAAAAATAGCACTATCATTGTTTAATACAATTTATCATCTTTCTTTATTTTGTTGAATCCAAGATTTTTTTTTGACGTTGATGTGTTATTGTATTTCTCTAGTTTGATGATCTAGAGAAAAATTGTCATCGTACCCATTATTTCTGATACAGTGAAGATTTAATTAAGCGGCCTACAGGTCTCATGTTTTCTTACTCTCTATTTTGGAGGATTTTCTATGCTAAAATCTTAGTGTTGCTTCTCTCATTTATTCTTATACTTAATATTACTAACTGTTATTCCTTTGCCTATTTAATTACTCAAAGAGAGGAAAAAATATTTAGTTTGTTGTGCATTCTCAAAGATATTTATTATTATTTGACTTTTTTTCTCAACAGAGCTATAAAGGCAGATGGAAGGTGTTCGAGTCTTAGTAGTGCTTATTATTACATTACCTTCATTGATTATCACTTTAGGAAGGTGTAAGCCTGTGCGTTGAAAACTAAATATCATGTTTTAGGTTTCTTCAAAAAAATTCATGTGTCAGTTAATAGAGAAACTTGCAAGAAGTAAAAGTGTATTCAATCAGATAATTGTGGTGAATACAAATAGTCATTTAAAGAGTATAGCAGAACACATGAAATCAAGCCCAGAAAACAAAGCAAAAAACACCCTAACATAATGGAGTTGTAGGAAAAATGAATCGAATAATTAATGACAAGATTGAATGTCTACTCTCTCATGCAAAGCTACTAAAGTCTTTTTGAGGGTAGACTATGGGATCAACATTTGTCTTAATAAATATTTTGCCTACAGTTCTTTTAAATCATGATATACTTCAAAGAACTTGGTCAGAAAAGATGTTTCATACGAGCATTTGAAAGTTTTTTACTGTGTGCATGTTCTTAAAGATGAGAGATCTAAACTTGACAGTAAATGAAGACACTGTATTTTGATCGAGTGCAGTGATGAGGAGTTTGGATACATATTTTGAGATTCAATCAATAAGAAAGTTATCAAAAGTAGAAATGTAACTTTTCTAGAAGATCAAACTATTAGAGATTTTAATAAGATAGAGAATTCAGAGGCTACTAGTGAGGAAATCGTTGACTCAGGTTTGGTTCGTCCACCTATTGTAGGAGTGTACGAAACTGGGATAGAACCGTCAACCAGACCGGAACCTTGATTTTAATCCAGTCTTTGTTCTAATTTTTAAAAAATCGTGATTTATGGGTCAGTGAAACCAAAACAAGGGCCTGAGTCTAAAAATTCTAAAATCGAGTAAAACCCAACAAAAACCCTAATAAAATCTGATATAAATCTTAAAATTGGTTATAAACCCACTAAATTACTTAAAACCTGACCCAAATATAATAAAAAATACATATTTTATTTTTTATATTTTAATTTTTTTAAAATATAAAATAAAACCGAGTTAAAATCAGAATAGAACCAGAACCGTTGGTTCAAGTGTCGGTTCCAAAAATCCAGAACCGTGAGTTCTGATTTCACTTCTATTTCATGATAAAATCGCCTCGTATCTACTCCTAACCTATTGTGACTACTAATGATAATAGAGATGCACAAACAGATGATTTCCTTCAAACAAAGGATTTCCTTAAAACATATGATTTTCTTCAAACAAATGATGAACTAGTTGAAGAGAATCCAGAAAAACCACCCGTTGAGTTGGAGTTGAGAAAATCCTAGTGATTATATGGTGCTCACTAGGGGGAGATCCTGAGAATTATCAGGAGGTTATGTCACATGAGAAGAAAAATGATTGCACTTTAAAAGTTTAAGGGAAACTGCAAAAAATGATCTAATCTATTCTTGCTAGTTACTTGCAAGTTATTCATACTAACGACAATGAATCTGATGTGATGACGAAAACTTTAACTAAAAAAAAACTTAATTCTTTCAAGCATCCAACTTCAAAAGGGAACTAACAATAAAATGTCAACAACAAATTAAAAAACCAGAGATGATAAGTGGCAGCATAAACCTGAAATCAACAAAAAAAAAAAAGCTGCTTTGCTGTGCAAGTCTTATGAAACTAGAAGCATTTTATGGACAATGTGTTCTTGTTGAAAATAATGTCACTATTACAATCGGTTTTGAACAGGAGTGGTGTAAGGACCCGAAATTTTAAATCTTGAATTTCAAAGAAAATTTTTCGCGAAGTTTGACTAATCAACTGTCGTATACGGAACGTAAATTTGTCGTATATGCCACGTACGACGACTTGGTCAAAGTAATTAAATTGGAATATCTCGATACGAAATCGAGTTACGATTTTTGAATGTGACGTAAAAGTTGATTTTACGAAATCAGTGGTCACATAATCGTATTGGAATTTTTAGTGGAACGACGGGAATCAAACGAAAATAAAAAAACGTTACACGAAATAAATATTATGTTTTAATAATATTATATTATTTAATATAATATATTAATATTATTTATAATATATAAAAAATAATAAAAGAAAGAAGAAAAGAAAGAAGGCTGAAGAATTTCTTCAATTCTTCTCCCCCCGACGTCGAAACCAGAGAAAAGAAAGGGAGGAAGAGATTGCCTGCGAACGACTTCCGTTCGACGAGATCTGAGTGCTAAAACATCTGCGACGACGAGAGGAGTAACTTTTGTAAAGCGGTTTCGAATGTAAGTTCGTATTTTGTGAGAAATTGGAGAAAAAATGAGAGTTTAAGGTTTCGTTATTTTTTTTTTCGAAACCTCGATTTTTCGGTCGATCTTCGGCACAGAACCCTTCTTCTCCCCGTTCTGAGCGTTTTGATACGAAGATCGGCCGGAACAGAAACCAGAATCGGCGCCGGCGACGATATCGTATTTTCTGCATTAAACCTAAATGCATGGTTTAAAATTGATAATAACCATATTTTGGTGGTTGACAGCCAAAATGATGAGGCCTGGTCGCCCCCACGTCGGTTTGAAAGTATTAATATGTAGTTTAATTTAAACGATTTAAACTGCATATGTTTATAATTCAGATAAAGCATGATTTATATTGCCGGTTGACTTGATTTAAATGATTGATAATTTATTTGTTTGCCTATCTGGATAGGAGTAGATATTGAATTGAGTTATTTTGGATTTTCATGTTTATTTAAAAACTGGATTTCGTTTTATAAAATGTTGAATTTTGTTTGAATACGATCAACCTCATTCGTTCGATCAAGGTGAGGCGTGACCCCTTCCGTTCGGAGTTGGTGTGGCTCAGTGGGGCGATCGGCCCCATTCGTTCGATCAAGGTGAGGAGTGACCCCTTCCGTTCTGAGTTGGTGTGGCTCGGTCCGACGGTCGGCCTCATTCGTTCGGTCAAGGTGAGGCAAGTAGAGCCGGCTCGAGCGAGCAGAGCTCGGGTTCGGCCGGCTCGTCGAGCCTGCCGAGCTATTCGAGCCGAGCTTGTCGAGCTTTTTTTCGAAAAGTTTTGGCTCGAGCGAGCTATCGATCCCCGAGCTATTCGAGCCGAGCCTCGAGCTGAGCGAGCCCAACTCCCGAGCCTAATCGAGCCAAAAACGAGCCGAGCTTAAACGAACCGAACAATTCGAGCTTAATGAGAAATTTGAAAAATAATCATTATAAAATTTAAAAAATTACATAGCATTTATTGAAAAATTACATAACATTGTACCAAAATAATTATATTGTGCATCAATATTCAATACTCAATACATATGTAAACTTTAAAAAAAATTTAGTCGTCAAATTCCAAA
>QAOC01012551.1:0-15480 GCA_003255005.1 Begonia fuchsioides | reverse complement strand
CATCTCTAACTATTAAATTCAAAATATGACAAACACATCGCATATGTAAAAGAGAAGATTGAGAATTATCAACTTGAAATAATCGTTTAAATTGAGAAATGCATACGTCGTTAGCGGACGCATTATCTAAAGTAATACTAAAAATTCTATCTCTAACATTATATTCTTGTAAAATAGCTAAAATATATCGATAAATTGTAATACCACTATGTAGATATTCGCAACTACGAAATCCTAAAATTCGTTTATGAAGTTGCCAATTATTATCAATAAAATGCGACGTTACAACTATATAACCGAGTGCATTAGGTGTACTCCATAAATCGGAAGTAATACAAATGGACATATATTGTGCTAGTGCAAAAAGACAAAATAATTCATTTTTCATTTTCGTATACAATTTAATTATGTCACCTCTAAGACAAAATAATAAATTTTTCGTGTACCTCGCTATCAAACGTCGATAGCGGGACCTCGTGTTGAGCCACAAATCTTGCAGCACCTTCTCGCAATCGTTCATGCGAATATAAAAAAGTAGTGTCACCGCTAGCCGATAATTGTAATTGTCTTTTATCGGACGTTTGCTCGTGTGCGTGAAAATGTTGATAATGTCTACGAATCGTATTAGTTGTCGATTCGTAAGCATAATTTTTGGCACAATACTTACATTGTGCCCGATTTTCTAATTTTCCCCCGACATTCATTTCGACAATTTTAAAATGTTTCCAAACATCGGATGTTTTATTTTTTTGGGACGGGGACGTGATGACGTGGATGCTTGTGCAGATGTTTGTCCAATTGAAAATGCCAGATTATTTGTGCCAATTTCTTGAATATCATCATCGGAATTGGTAACATATTCTACGTTTCTTGGATCAGTCTCGATAAAAAATAATAAATAAATTGATACCGTTCACCAATTACTCGGGTCGATATTGACTTGTACATGGCAATAAATCTTTAATTCCACAAATACGAGTCCTGAAAAAATATTAGAAAAACATTAGTTCGACGTTAACAGTAAGTTTGACGATTAATTAACGATATATTACCGATAAAACATACCTCGATGAGTAATTTGTTAATGCTTGAATAAATCGTTAACACACGCGAAAGTAGTTACGAGAATTGGAATTGAGAGCTTGAGAGAATTCAAGAAAATTTTTGGTAAATTTTAACACCCAAATCAACCCTATTTATACCAAAAAAATCAAATATACCCATTTTTTCTCTCCTCCTGATTTACAACGGTCATCAGACCGTTGCAAGCAGCCCACGTCGGCTGCTCTGCAGGAGAGAGAGAGGGAGAGAGAGAGAGAGAGAGAGAGAGAGGAGAGAGAGAGCCGGCAGGTCCCCCTCTCTCCCTCCCTCTCTCATTCTCGCCGACGCCTCGACAAGGCGACGAAGACGAGGCGACGAGCGAGAGGCGACGACGACCGAGAGGCGAAGACGAGGCGACGACGACCGAGAGGCGAAGACGAGGCGACGACGACCGAGAGGCGACGGCGAAGACGAGGCGACTGTCGAGAGGCGACGACCGAGCGTGAGCGACAACGAGACAGACGACGACGAGGCGACCAGATCTAGCGACGATGACGGACGACGAGGCGAGGCGACGATATCGGCGACGACGACGGACGAGCCGGCTCGGCTCGACAAAAATACGAGCCGGCTGATTTGCCGGCTCTAGAGGCAAGGCCCCTTCCGTTCGGAGTTGGTGTGGTCGACCTGTGTCATATCATATGATGTGATATGAATGGGTGATGAGGCGGTGATGATACGTTCTTTGGGGATCTCTGATACCCCTAAACCTGGCCAGAGTTACTGCATGCGTGCAGGATACGATGACTGGGATCAGAACCATCTTAGCAGATTGCCCTTGGTTCCCATCTGGCTGTGTGCCGTTGTGGTTCAACCCGGGTAGTTAACGGTTGGGTCCCTGATCGGCATCGAGTTACAGTAACTTAGGTCCGGGACACCTTAACGGGACGCCTTTGGATGAAAGTCGGCTGAGGCCACTGTGATTTGATTCGGGGTGGTTAAGGTTGGTACCTAGAGAGGGTCAACACCGAGTTTCTTTCTGACTCATGAGATGTTGAGTCGTTTGCCCATCTTTCTATGGTGTGCCGGGGTGATCCTTGTGTGACACTCCTTTTTCACTGGTACTAGATGTTTTACATGGCTGTAAGAGTATTTTGTAGTATAGTCACCTACGTACGTGACAAGTTTTCTAAATAATTCACAGGGGCCTGATGGTCTGGATTTTTTCAAAGGAGAATTAATTTGTTTTCATTGGCTCGTGGAGCCGGGATTTTAATGGTGAATTATGCGTGATTTTGATTGAGTTTCAAAATGCATGCATATATAATAGATCACAATTTTTGGAGAAAAAGATAAAATCTAAGTTTTAATCGGAATGCATTAAATATACGTAACTTACGAGTTTGTCACTCACAAAATAGACAATATTTTTTTATACCAAGCTAACAGTCGATTTTGGAACTGGTGGAGATTTCTTGGAAGAATCTATTTATTTTCCCTTTTGTTGTAACTGGTAAGGATTTGTGAGTGGACACAATTGAATAATATTCCTTCGATTCGGTTGTATAATGGTTTATTTATGCTATGACTTAGAACACTTTGGATGGATAGACTAAGAGTATTTTGGTAAAGAAAAATTTTAATAGCTTTTGAGTCGAATTTCTGAGTCTGTCAAAGTGGATTTTGTTATACGTTTATGCCAGACCCTCCTTTGGAGTGTGACAAGTAGAATCATCATATATAGCCTCACAAGTGAGAGTATGCATAAAAAGGGTTGGTTGTATTGAACATGTAGAACGAACGCGTAAGAGAACAACAGCCAGCAAGGAAAACTCTTCCAAACCTGCACCAATGATAATATAACTATCGTTTTATTCTGAGTCTCATCGTTCTAGAGTTTGTAAATAAAAGTTCGAAATTGAATTTCATTATTCTCCCTATGCATAGCCTTGACAACGTTGATTGAATGAGAGGTGGAACCAAAAAAAGAGAAAGATGGACTCTCTTTTATGAATCCAACAAAAAGGAGATTCTTCCTACGTGGATCATTTTTACTGGTCAACTTTTAATTCCCTTTTATTTTTTTAATTATTTCACTTTCTTTTAATTTATACTAATCCATGCAAAGCCAGCTTCAAAGTGTTTACTTTTCCATCACATCCTAGCTTCTTAACATACGACCTCCTTTAATAATTCCCTAATTGAATTTTCCAAAGTTCCAAAATGTCTTCCAAAAACTGTTTCATCAGACAACGATTTTAGCCAATACTTAACTAAAATAGCCTTCTAAACTTACGGAATCTTCCCTATCTAACACGGCAAAAGCAACATTTACTTTTACTTTAATAAATTATATAATAAAAAAATACACCACTTTCGCTTTATAAACTAAATTTAGTAGGTTTATAACCCAAATTTAGTAGGTTTTGTCAATATAAGGAGGCTTCATAATATTTTTTTAACTCGTATATTTATTAATAATAAATTATTTTTGTAAAATATATGGCGGTTCGTTCAAGAGTTTTTAACAAATTTTTACGCCTTAGTTTAAGCGAAATTGAAGAGTGTTCAACAATCGTCAGCCTATGTTCGGAAAAGTTTCGATGTGAACAAATATTGAATACTTCGTCATACTATTCTAAAATTATTTAAGCCATGAATTATTGGTCTTGGAATCGAATAATGTTGTTTGTTTGTTTGTTTGACAAATGCAAGGAACAGCATGATTTTGGGGATAAAAAGTTTCTTCTTTTTTAAAAACTAATTTAACGAAGAATATAACTCTAAATTTTAGACGATAATCTTATCTTCGTGCTTCCTAGATGACACCATCATGATCTTATTTTAACTACGTGATATAAGAATACAGCAAAAACTAAAAGTTAAAACGTAAAATTATCATTTTCATTTGAGCGTTTTAGAGTGTAAAACCCGTACACCCAACTTAGGAATCAACGCGAAGATGTTAGTAGCCATGGAGTTCTTAGTATCCGAAAACCTCGAATAATGACCACGTTTTGATTTGATTTGAATACGAAGACAAGAAAAACTCGGATTGATCCTATCCCTTTGAATTTTCTACTCGTGAAGTTTTTGCTATAATATTTTTAATTTCAAATAAGGTCTAATTTAACGAGTAAATATCAATTTAGTTTGAACTTTAAAGTCATTAATATATTTTAAAATTTTCTAAAATTTTAATTAACATCGTGTAATCATATAGTCCATAACTTTTAACTTTATCTAATAATTTATTTAACATATTTCATCAATTAATAATAATAATAAAATATAATTAAATAAAAATTTGTGTTCTCATGAGATTAACTAAGTTTATTAAAAAATAACCTTATTATTATAATCTATTAGTCGTTCAAATTTATGAAATTGACTAAATAATAAATTAAATTAATAAATATTTAAAATTAATGAAACATATGATGACAATATGTGTATTTAATTATGGCATATTTAATTATGGTAAACAAGAAGAAATTAAAATTTACCTTAATTTTAATTAATCATAACTAAGATGTGATTAATCACACTAATTAAAACATAATAGAGTAACAGGCAATGTGGAAGACGAACCAATGAAGACTGGACAAGAATCAGAGTAGCAGTTGCCCACGACTTATGATGGAACGAGTCGACTCAACGAGTCGGCTTCCCTCATTTCTTGACTCTTCATCTAGGACCTCCTTAAACCCCTTTCTCCTCCTTTTCCTATCGATCCCACTGGTTTCGCCTCGGAGATTTTGATGGAAACTAGGGCGAAGCTTGGAACAATAATTGGATGATTTAAGAGTAGAAATAGAGGTTTTGAAGAAGTGGGGCAATTCGTCTTATGGCATGCTTGAAAAAGAGGAATCAGTGGATTGGAATTTTCTTTTTTGAAGTTTCTTTGCTAGAAACTTGAGAAATATCATGTTGGACTGTTCTTTAAGACCATGAAAGTGTTGCGATTATTTGGTACCTTGCTGTTCTTGTCGCCGATCTTCTTCTCTGGTAATCTTCACTCTTGTCGTTTCGGCTTATTTGTTGAATATTTCTCCTGCGATTTCGAGTTTGTTATTGTATTTGCTATTGTTTATCTGATATTGATCACTTGCAATCAGTATGCGCTTCTTTCTGGGTTTGGTTGGTTGGAGTTTGAATTCTATAATTTTATGTTGTATGGAATTTATTTCACAATTGACTCTGTGCTGATTGCTGATCTATTATTCGGGCTCTGATGTTGATTCAATTGATCATAGGAGAAAGAGTTGGATGAATTCTATATATTTCAGTTCATATTCTGCGGTTTCATAGAAATGTGTTTAATAGAAATTAGGTTTTTAGTATTTCGACTTAAAATTGATGAAGGCTGTTAGGATGGAATTTACAGTTATAAGAGAAATTTATCATTGGAAATGGCTATAATTTTCATCTTTTTTCTTGCTAGGGGGATGATCTCGTTATTAATGTAATCCTAAATTTTATGGTAATGTTCTTCGTTTATTTAACACTACAAGGAAATGTTTCTATCAAAGTTGCATATTTTTAATTATTGAAAATGTTCATGAGATTTTTCATTTTAACTCTCAATTAAAAAATTATCTCAATTAACATAACAATTAATGAATGTGATTTGAGCGTCCCATGTGAGTTACGATTAGAACATAAAATTGGAGGATAGACTTAGTATTATATTTTTATATTTTCAATCCAGATGTTTAATGTGGTTTTTCAAACTTTGTTCTTTTCAGATACTGCAACAATTCACGCATTTACTGGAACTTATGGAGTAAACTATGGGAGAATAGCCAACAATATCCCGTCCCCTGATCAAGTTGTCTCTCTTCTTCGATCAGCAAAGATAAAAAATGTACGGATTTTCGATTTTGATCATAGTGTTCTTAATGCCTTCCGTGGTACGGGGCTTGAATTGGAGATTGGACTTCCGAATGAGTACTTGAAAGATATGAGCACAAACGTGGATCATGCATTGAATTGGACTAAAGAAAACGTCCAGGCTTTTCTTCCTGATACGAACATTTGTGGTGTAGCGATTGGTAATGAAGTTTTGGGAGGAACCAATCTAGAATTATGGGCTGCTCTTTTGGGTGCTGCGAAAAATATATACAATTCGTTAAAGACGCTTAATTTACACGATATAGTTCAAGTCTCTACGGCACATTCTCTGGCGGTATTTTCGAATTCGTATCCTCCTTCTTCGTGCGTTTTCACAGATAATGTCGCGCAATACATGAAGCCTCTGTTGGAGTTCTTTTCTCAGATTGGATCTCCTTTTTGCTTAAATGCATATCCATTCTTGTCATATATGTACGATACGAAAAATATTGATATTAATTACGCACTTTTTCTGCCAACAGAAGGGATTTACGATCAGAAAACGGAGCTCCATTATGATAATATGCTTGATGCTCAAATAGATGCTGCTTATTCAGCTTTAGAAAATGCTGGATTTAGTAAAATGGAAGTTATAGTTACAGAGACTGGTTGGGCTTCTAATGGAAGTGATAATGAAGCTGCAGCCACTTTAAGCAATGCGAGGACGTATAATTATAATCTGCGTAAACGGTTGGCGAAGAGAAAAGGAACCCCTCTCAGGCCAAAAATAGTAGTCAAGGCTTATGTTTTTGCAATATTTAATGAAAATTTGAAGCCGGGACCAACTTCTGAGAGAAATTTTGGACTTTTTAAGGCAGATGGAACAATCTCTTACAATATTGGGTTCCACGGGTTGCAATCTTCATCAGCAGATTCATTGGTTCGGTCGTTAGAGGTACATTCTTTATTTAAAGAAAAACAATTTCCACAATCAATATTATTATATGATCTTATTAATTCATCTATGGAGATTTCAACTCTCGATAGAATAATCTTGGCGATTTTGGGGATTCTTGACTTCGAGTTTTAGTAAATTGCACAGAATTGTGAGTTCTTTAATAATTATTCAAACGATATAAGTTTAAGGTAAATAGCAATATATTCACTGAACTATGAAGATAGTTGCAATGAATATCTGAAACTTTAAAAGTCATCAGTAAACACTTTGAACTTTACTACAATTTTAATGGACACCTTGTTCATTGGTTCGGTCACACATTTTGTTTTCTAATTTTAAGAGGTCTGTGAATTTGGTTCGTTATTTTTGTCAATTTAGTTAATTTTAATGGTTTATCGAGAAATAAAATAAGATGTAATGATAAATTTACACTTTTATTTAACTCATTCAACTTTGTGAAAACAAAAATTTTCACAAATTGATAATATTTTTAACTTTTTTATACCATTAAATTTGTGAAAACACAGTGACAAAGTGTCGGTTGAACTATAGTTTAAGGTATCATTGACGACTTTTAAAGTTCAATATATTCGTTGTTACTACCCCTATATGTCATGGGTCATTTTTGATATTTAGCAAAAAAAAATTAATTTTTAGTGATTCTACTTTCGGAAAATGATTTCCTTAAAAACATATCGAAAACCTACTCATCTTTCACTCTTGAGTTGAAGGGCTAATATTGAACTTTGTTCAAAGTTGTTACTTGTAGAGTAATACTTATTGATACGAACAAGGTCGTTAACTATGTGCATGTATTCTCTTGTGGTGTCAATGCATAAAACAGGGTAGATAGAATATTTTATGTTGATTTTGAGTTGAAACTGTCATTAAATATGGCCATAATCTGATACGCATATTCTTGTTTCTGCATAGGATCTACGAACTCGTGCTACTCATTTCATCATCGTATGTACCGCATCGTATATTATTCTGCTTTTGATGAGATAAAAATCGAGCTGAAACGTCAGAATCGACGTCAAATTATTAGCTTCAGATTGGTCGAGCATTTTTTATAAATCTCAGCTGGTGGGATTGGTTGTATGTTGATTTACATAAAGCAATTTATATATTTTTCCTCCTCTATTCGCTTTCTTTGCTTCGAAGTACATGTATATATTTATCGAAGAATAATGACTGTATATTTTTCAGCTCTAAATTTAGACGTGGATGCAATTGGGAACAAGAGCCTGCTAGAGTTGAGTTCAGAAAATGGGTTAAAATGGTTGAATATTTGCTTGTTTGACGTTTTAACACTAACACTTGGCCTAGTAGTCGATAGAATCATGGAAATTGATTTAAATATTTAGAATAATGTTACGTTTTCGCTTTTTTTTTTATTTATTTATGATATTTAGCTGTTTGTCTTATACTCTTATTATCTGGAAAAATTATTTAAAATTAGGAAAACTCAACTTTATGAATTTATAAGATTGTCATTTTTTATTAGGATAAAAGCAAATTTAGAGTAAAAATTGATTCAAACTTAGTAAACTCGTTGCTTCAGAATATGGCAACCCACTCAGAATTTTTTTTTGGGTAATTATATAATTACATTTTTATTTTTACAATAAATAATTATTTTATTATATTTTAATTACATCAATCAATATTTGATATATAATTATATAAAATAAAAGGATATAATCATGAAGTACTAGTAACATGACTCTTAGCATTGCCACGAATAGTTTCGACCTCGTGCTCATTCTTGAAGATGCACCAATTCACGTTAGAATTTAAATTATTTATTTTAAAATTTTAATTTTAATTTGCACAATTAACACAATCACGAGTTTTAAATTGATTTTTAGACTTTAAATTTACGTTTGATCAATGAAGCATTGAAAGAGTCAATGTGAGACTGAGTGGTGCCAATTGCTATTTTTTAAAGTTTGCAATGCTGGTCTTCTAGAGAGATAAATACTTTATTAATTTATTCACCTAACCCAACTCTCTATTCTTCTTAGTCGAGGTTTTATTTGTTTAGTAAATTACTTTTCGAGCAAATAAGTCGTATATTAATATCGCGACTAATGATATTGCGTCACGTCATATTAAAATTTATAAACATCGGTAACTCGAGAATGAGTCATATTAGTGAGTGACATCACATGTTTAGATATTCTAAGATGGGTTGGTGGACGCTCTCAAACGCGTTGAACGATACACGAATAGTGCAATTAAAATAGAGGGATTGGCTATGCTTTGAAGGAAAATAGAGGGTTTTCGAGTTATCAAATAAATTGTGTTTGTGACTTTCTCTTCTAGAAAGTCTCCGATGTTCGTTTTATCTCGAAAGTATGGGAATACAATATAAAGTATTACGTTTGAAGAAACCGGAACATCCCTAGTCTGGCATGGCATGTTCAAATGGAGATCAAGGGGTGATGACTCGGCATTTTCGATATAAACATATTCTAAACGATATCAATTCGACTTGAAAGTTTTACAACACGCCCAACATATCATGTGAGGATAACTTGAAAAATTTCATCTTTTCGACAATTTTGAACATATCGTAAATTTTGAAGAAAATATGATATCGTTTAATCCGGTTTTGATGCCGTTTTGGGACATCGGAAACTAGGGTTGTTAAGATTTTTCATAGTTGGAGATTTTAAATTGTTTAAGAAAGTTCTTTCGTAAACCCCTCATATGTTCTTTCTAGTGTGAAATGAATATTAACCTAAATTATCTCTTACATTGAAAACATAACTTTAACTATTTAAATTAACGTCGACTAAAGAAAATTGGGCTAAAATTGAAGAAGAAGAACAACAAGGAGTTTACCCTTTTCTTTTTGGTCTATTTAAACGCTGCCTAATGGAGTTGACCATGGCTAGAGAAATGGGTTTGGCGGCCATTATTGTAGTTGCATTCTGTTTGTTGCGGGTGACAAATGCACAGACAACGTATCTCGTCGGAGATAGCTCCGGCTGGAAGCCCCCCTCCGGCGATCCGACGTTCTACGCGTCGTGGGCTGCATCTAAGACCTTCGTCGTCGGCGACATTCTCGGTACGTCTTTCTTCTCCCTTTTCTAGATCAATACCTAATATCTGTGCAAATTATGAAGGTATCTTCTTTATGAATGTCCTTTACACACGATAAGTTTTTTTTTTCCGGCGATAGTTTTCAACTTCACGACGGGGGACGACGACGTGGCTAAGGTGACTGTCGGAGCGTTTTTGATCTGCAACTCGACGGAGCCTATCTTGGAGAAAACTGGAGGGCCTGCAAATTTCACTCTTGATTCAGTAGGGTTTCACTATTTTATAAGCACTTTTGACCGCAACTGTATCATGGGAGAAAAGCTCCTGGTCAACGTCACTTCTCCTCCAGGAGCTTCTCCGCCGGCGTCCTCCAGAGGACCCGTGAATTACACAGTTGGCGACGGCTCCGGCTGGGTCCTCCCCCACGATGATCCTCTTTTTTACGTCGCATGGGCGTTTAACAAGACGTTTCTCGTCGGAGACACATTAAGTATGTGAACTTTAAATTACGGTAAAATTCATGAGGATCAAATATTCAATATGAAAAAAGACAAAACGATCCATGTTTTGTTTTTTGTTTTTTTCAAATTTAAGATTTGATTACATATTTTATCAAAATTCGGAATTTAGTTTGTATTTTACCTTTCAAGTTATTTTCTAGATTGGTAAGATTAATTGATAAATATTCTTAATCTCCATGACAGTCTTCAACTTCAACGAATCAACCGACAATGTTGCA
Organism: Begonia fuchsioides; assembly: GCA_003255005.1. Taxonomy (NCBI): domain Eukaryota; kingdom Viridiplantae; phylum Streptophyta; class Magnoliopsida; order Cucurbitales; family Begoniaceae; genus Begonia; species Begonia fuchsioides. The sequence goes on along the minus strand of QAOC01012551.1, from coordinate 4,858 downwards.
GTGGTCACGAAAGAAGGATACTTAAAATGCAACGTGACATCTCCGATCCAGCTTTACAACTCCACTCCAACACATGTAACATTGGAAACCATAGGAGAAAAGTTCTACATCTCGACTCGAGACAACTGCATCAGAGGTCAAAAGCTCGGTTTTAACGTGACGGGTTATAGCCTCGCCACTCCACCGACCAGTTATCCTCCTTCGTCTTCTCTTTCTCCTGAATCTCCACCGAATTCGATATCTCCTTCCAATCAGGCACCAGCTCCTCCTCCCATTTCGGCTTCGATGAAGATCAACGGGGACTATTTCATTGCCTTAATCTTTGTTGTCATGGCTCTAATTTATTGAGATTGGTTCTACGTTATCTGTTTTCGTGTAGTTTATTGTTCATAAATTCGTCTACTTGTTCTACTTTTGTTTCGTGTCGTCTTTTATTTTTCATGTATAGAAATGACGGAGGTCGTGTTATTTTAGTGCTTTGTCCGTTATATACTTCTCATGCGTTATCTTTTTGTTGTTTTCTTTCACCTTCGTTTTAATTTCTAATCTAAGCTTAGGACTTAGATGATTGAAAATATGAAGCATTGTATTGTATTACGAAGGAAATATACCCTCGAATGAAATAATTTTTTATTTTCGTAACTAATTGTGTAGAAAATGATTAATTAATGTTAAGATGGAGAAAAAATATCTAAATTACTTTGATAGATAAAAGGAAAAAAATTAAGATGGGAGGAATATGGTTTGGTTCCAACGTTAGAGGTACAAAACCGTGCAAACTAAACTGAACCGAGGATAAAAAAATCCATCCAAACCTAATTAAAACCCAATAAAAAGTTGAATTAAATTCAACCCAAATCCAAAATGGATCCAAAACTCAATTCAAAATCCGAAACTTATTAGCCAATCAATACACTCTAGTTTATTTTTTCACCAATCATGTCTTCTAGCTATATACATGAACAATACATACTTTCTTCATTTCAAAAACAGTCATGCACGTGTTGTACGTGTAATGCTAAGAGACGAGTTCTAACCTCATAACAACAAAAGACCGACAACGAGTAAACCCTACGCATCATTGGTGGCATGGAGAAGTGGAAATCAAGTTTGTCTTCGTTTTCTTTAAGGTTACAACTCCACTCTTATCGCTATGTTTTTCCATTCAAACATATATAGCTCTCTTTGGTGGATCATAGATATTGGTGATAAAAACACCATGATTCACATTTAATGCATTTACCAATTGAGTTCTACCTCTAAAGTTGGACATGGTTCGGTTCTGGTAGATTTTGATTTTGTTTGAGAACCAAAAAACAACATCAACCAAACCCCAATTGTTGGAACCGAACATTCGAGTAGTTCTTTTTTTTAGTATTAAATTAGCAAAAATTGGTTCTTTTTTAGGTTGGCTCAGGCACCAACAACCAAATTTGAAAACAAAACCAACCCGAAAATCAATTAAAAAAATTGATACCTTGAAATTGAGCCCGAGCCGAGCGAGCACAGCATGTCGAGCCTAGCCAAATATTTTTTAAAACACGTATCTTATATAAATTTTTTAACAAGTTATTTTTGTTGTTATAAGATTGAAAATGTGATAAACTCAGAAATGTATTGTAAATATTTTATTGGAAAAAATATAAAAATATATTTTATTAAAAAAATTTCATATTTGCCGACTCCTGAATATTAGGGTTCCTCTCCCGAGTAGCGATAGAGACCAGCAAGGCCTATCATCGTCGATTGATCGATCGACGCAAGAAATTATCGTCTGAAATCGACGTTCGTCGGTGGCGAGGGTGAGCTGACGAGCCTGGCTCACTCGCTCGAGCCCGCGAGCTTGATATCTAGGCTCAAGGTGGGGTCAAGCTGAGCTCGCCTACTGGGCTCGAGCGAGCCACCTTTATTTCCCTTGTAATTGATGATTTGCTCAAACTTGGATAGCACAAATAGTCGAGAATCAGTCATCATCTTCTTCATGAAACTTTACAGATAACTTGCGTAAGATTCAGAAATGGCGAGAAGCACAATGTTCCATGTTGGCTTTGTAAGACTTTAAAACTTTATTTGATCTAACATTAATTTAGATCAATATGCGGAATAATAAATACATCCAGCCATTGACGATAAACCGGGACAACCGCTTTCCCTTCTTGAAGAATCGCTTCTAAACCTTAATATTTGTCTATTGATGGTGTAATTTCCGTATGAGAAAATAGGCTTAGGGGAGCTTCAATGCCAACCCCTATATATAGACTTTTTCCATCAAAGAGTATATATAGAGATGAATGGACAGTCACCACAATCGCCTCCATTGGCAAATAGTTACTTTATTGGTGACTCTTGAAAATCGAACCACAATATTGGCAATATACATAATTTCAAAAGACACGAATAAATTATTAATTTGCCAACATTCTCCCACTTGGTCCGTGTTTTACATCGATCTTTTATTAAGTAAACACAATACATGAATCATAGCGATATGTCCTCATAATAAAATCGAGTAATATCTTCTATGTATCACAATGCATTATGTTACTTCTTTATTGCCCATAAACTTAATCCTTATGTTTATTCTAGGTCCAAACTTTATTGATGTTTTTCATTCTTATATGCGCATATAATCAAAACAACCATGAAAAACATCACAGAATTTTATTAAATAATCGTTCTAACTACGAAATTACATAAGAGATCCAAGTCACATATTATGTACATGATCCTTAAACATTGACGGTGGCATGCCTTTCGTCAAAAGATCTGCTAACATCAATTCAGTGCTAATGTGCTCAATGACCACTGATTTATCCTTCACACGTTCTCTTATGGCTAAGTACTTTATGTCGATATGTTTGCTTCGACTACCACTTTTATTATTCTTAGCCATAAATACAGCAACTGAATTGTCGCAATACAATCTCAACGACTTAGCAATTGAATCAAAAATTCTAAGCCCAGTAATAAAACTCTTCATCCATACATCATGCAATGTAGCCTTGAAACATGAAACGAACTCAGCTTCCATAGTGGAAGTTGCAGTTAGTGATTGCTTAGCACTCCTCCATGATACAGCTCCACTAGCTAACATAAAAATGTATCCGGATGTTGATTTCAATTAATCAACACAACCAGCAAAGTCTGAATCGGAATAACCAATCACTTCCAAATCATCAGTTCGTCTGTATATAAGCATGTTATCTTTGGTGCCTTGAAGGTATCTCATCACCTTCTTTGCAGCTATCCAGTGGTTTATGCATGGATTACTCTAATATCTTCCTAACATTCTAACTGTGAATGCAATGTCAGGTTTTATACAAACCTGAGCATACATAAGGCTTCCAACAGCTAAAACATATGGAATGTTCTTCATTCGCTCTTTCTCAAGATCGTTCTTCGGGCATTGGTTCAAATTGAACCTATCACCCTTCACAATGAGAGCTTTACTTAATGAACAATCTTTCATTCTGAATCTCTCTAAAACTTTGTTATTATAGGTTTTTTGTAACAAACCCAAAATACCTTGTAATCTGTCTCGATGTATCTTGATTCCTATAACATAGGATGCTTCACCCATATCCTTCATATCAAAGTTTTGAGAAAGAAATTGTTTCACCTCATATAATAATCCTTTGTCATTAGTGGCAAGTAGAATATCATCTACATATAGAACCAGAAAACAAAACTTACTCCCACTGACTTTAATGTATATACATTGATCAATGATATTTTCTTCAAAACCAAAAGAAGAAATAATATAATGAAATTTTAAATACCATTGGCGAGAAGCTTGTTTCAAACCATATATAGATTTCTTAAGCTCGCAAACTAAAGACTCACCTTCACTAGAGGAAAAACCTTCAGGTTGTTTCATATAAACTTCTTCCTCTAGATCTCCATTAAAAAATGCAGTTTTCACATCCTTTTGTTTCAACTCGAGGTCAAAATGTGCAACCAATGCTATAATGATATGAAGAGAATCTTTCTTAGATACATGAGAAAAAGTCTCCTTGTAGTCGATTCCTTCATTTTGAGTGAATCTTTTAGCTACGAGTCTAGCTTTATATCTCTCAATGTTGCCTAATGAGTCTTTCTTGGTTTTAAAGACCCATTTACACCCTATGACTTTTCCACCAACAGGCAACTTGACGAGATCCCAAACTTTATTAGAACTCATAGAATTCATATCATCTTTCATAGCATCATATCATAAGTTTGATTCCTTACAACTCATGGCTTGTGAAAACGTTTCAGGATCATTTTCAGCTCCAATGTTATAATCTGATTCTTGCAAATACACAACATAATCACTAGCAACTGCTGATTTCTTTTCTCTAGTAGATCTCCTTATTTTCATTTCAACATTTTCTTGAGAAATATGTTGTTCAACGGGTTGATCAATATTTTCTTTTATTTTCTCAAGAGTTTGATCTACTTGATTATTATCAACAACTTGTGGAACTTCAATGATTGATTGCTCAATACTCATTTGGTCTTGAGGAGTATTATTCATAATAATCAATTCATCACTTGATTTATGTTATTCAATATTAATGTAATCTCTTTCAGCACCGATGTACTGAAATTGATCACTCCCACTAATCAAGTGATTTTCAAGAAATTTAGCATTTCTTGATTTCACCATTCTAGTGCTATGAGATGGACAGTAGAATCTATAACCTTTAGACTTCTCAGCATATCCAATGAAATGCTCACTAATAGTCCTCGGGTCTAGCTTCTTCTCTTGTGAATTATATATTCTTACTTCAGACGGACATCCCCATATGCGTATATGTTGTAAACTCGGGTTCCAACCTGTTAGCTTTAAAAGGTTTTAGAAGCAATCAATTATTTT
>QAOC01012539.1:2524-14033 GCA_003255005.1 Begonia fuchsioides | reverse complement strand
TCAACGTCGCGTTCGAGCTCCAAATCGTTCGAAAAGTTGAATTACAACATTAAAAAGTAATCAAAAGAGTTTTTGGGGCTTTTACGCGCGAATCCAGAGGCCAAACGAGTACAAGGAAGAGAAAAGAGGGAAAAAAGACAGTTTCTTACACTAATTTTAGGGCTGGTTACTGGTCCAAATGGACCCGCTCCGGATTCCGAAAGCACCAATCTTCGTCCTCGGCTATCGAGTGCATATATGAGTGGAAAAAAGTAAGAAAAAATAACAATCAAAAACTTCGGTCGCTAATACAAATGCGCGGGAATTACAAGGTAATAGCAAGGCATTCTGATTACGTGGTCACCAAGTAAACCTTTTTCAACGTCGCGTTCGAGCTCCAAATCGTTCCAAAAGTTGAATTACAAAATTAAAAAGTTATCAAAAGAGTTTTAGGGGCTCTTACGCACGAATCCAGAGGCCAAATGAGTACAGGGAAGAGAAAAGAGGAAAAAAAGACAGTTTCTTTCACTAATTTTAGGGCTGGTTACTGGTCCAAATGGACCCGCTCCGGATTCCGAAAGGAGCCAATCTTCGTCCTCAGCTATCGAGTGCATATATGAATGGAAACAACAAAGAAAAAATAACCATCGGAAACTTCGGTCGCTGGTACAAAGGCGCGGGAATGGCTAGGTAATAGCAAGGCATTCTGATTACTTGGTCACTAAGTAAACCTCTTTCAACGTCGCGTTCGAGCTTCAAATCGTTCCAAAAGTTGAATTACAAAATTAAAAAGTTATCAAAAGAGTTTTGGGGGCTTTTACGCACGAATCCAGAGGCCAAACGAGTACAGGGAAGAGAAAAGAGGGAAAAAAGACAGTTTCTTTCACTAATTTTAGGGCTGGTTACTGGTCCAAATGGACCCGCTCCGGATTCTAAAAGGGGCCATCTTCGTCCTCGGCTATCGAGTGCATATATGAGTAGAAACAAGTTAGAAAAAATAACTATCGGAAACTTCGGTCGTTGGTACAAAGGCGCGAGAATGACAAGATAATAGCAAGGCATTCTGATTACTTGGTCACTAAGTAAACCTCTTTCAACGTCGCGTTCGAGCTCCAAATCTTTCCAAAAGTTGTATTACAACATTACAAAGTTATCAAAAGAGTTTTAGGGGCTCTTATGCACGAATCCAGAGGCCAAATGAGTACAGGGAAGAGAAAAGAGGGAAAAAAGACAGTTTCTTTCACTAATTTTAGGTCTGCTTACTGGTCCAAATGGACCCGCTCCGGATTCCGAAAGGAGCCAATCTTCGTCATCGGTTATCGAGTGCATATAGGAGTAGAAACAAGTAAGAAAAGATAACCATTGGAAACTTTGGTCGCTGGTACAAAGCCGCGGGAATGACAAGGTAATAGCAAGGCATTCTGATTACTTGGTCACCAAGTAAACCTTTTTCAACATCGCCTTCGAACTTCAAATCGTTCCAAAAGTTTAATTACAACATTTAAAAGTAATCAAAAGAGTTTTTGGGGCTTTTACGCACGAATCCAGAGGCCAAACGAGTACAGGGAAGAGAAAAGAAGCAAAAAAGACAGTTTCCTTCACTAATTTTAGGGCTGGTTACTGGTACAAATAGACCCGCTACGGATTCCAAAAGGACCAATCTTCTTTCTCAATTATCGAGTGCATATATGAATGGAAACAAGTAAGAAAAAATAACCATCGAAAACTTCGGTCGCTGGTACAAAGGCGCGAGAACGACAAGGTAATAGCAAGGCATTCTGATTCATTGGTCACCATGTAAACCTTTTTCAACGTCGCGTTCGAGCTCCAAATCGTTCAAAACGTTGAATTACAACATTAAAAAGTAATCAAAAGAGTTTTTGTGGCTTTTACGCAGGAATTCAGAGGCCAAACAAGTAAAGAGAAGAGAAAAGAGGGAAAAATACAATTTCTTTATCTAATTTTAGGGCTGGTGACTGGACCAAATGGACTCGCTCCGGATTTTGAAAGGACCAATATTCGTCCTCGGCTATCGAGTGCATATATGAATGGAAACAAGTAAGAAAAAATAACCATCGGAAACTTTGGTCGCTGGTACAAAAGCGCGGGAATGACAAGGTAATAGCAAGGCAGTCTGATTACTTGGTCACTAAGTAAACCTCTTTCAACGTCGCGTTCGAGCTCCAAATCATTCCAAAAGTTGAATTACAAAATTAAAAAGTTATCAAAAGAGTTTTAGGGGCTCTTATGCACGAATCCAGAGGCCAAATGAGTACAGGGAAGAGAAAAGAGGGAAAAAAGACAGTTTCTTTCACTAATTTTAGGGCTGGTTACTGGTCCAAATGGACCCGCTCCGGATTCCGAAAGGACCAATCTTCGTCCTCGGTTATCGAGTGCATATATGAATGGAAACAAGTAAGAAAAAATAACCATCGAAAACTTCGGTCGCTGGTACAAAGGCGCGAGAATGACAAGGTAATAGCAAGGCATTTTGATTACTTGGTCACTAAGTAAACCTTTTTCAACGTCGCGTTCGAGCTCCAAATTGTTCCAAAAGTTGTATTACAACATTAAAAAGTAATCAAAAGAGTTTTTGAGGCTTTTACGCATCAATCCAGAGGCCAAACGAGTACAGGGAAGATAAAAGAGGGAAAAAAGACAGTTTCTTTCACTAATTTTAGGGCTGGTTACTGGACCAAATAGACCCGCTCCGGATTCTGAAAGGAGCCATCTTCGTCCTCGCCTATCGAGTACGTATATGTGTAGAAACAAGTAAGAAAAAATAACCATCGTAAACTTCGGTCGCTGGTACAAAGGCGCGGGAATGACAAGGTTATAGCAAGGCATTCTGATTACTTGGTCACCAAGTAATCCTTTTTCAACGTCGCGTTCGAGCTCTAAATCGTTCGAAAAGTTGAATTACAACATTAAAAAGTATTGAAAAGAGTTTTTGGGGCTTTTACGCACCAATCCAGAGGCCAAACGAGTACAGGGAGGAGAAAAGAGGGAAAAAAGACAGTTTCTTTCACTAATTTTAGGGCTGGTTACTGGTCCAAATGGACTCGCTTCGGATTCCGAAAGGTCCAATCTTCGTCCTCGTTATCGAGTGCATATATGAATGGAAACAAGTAAGAAAAAATAACAATCGGAAACTTCGGTTGCTGGTACAATGGCGCAGGAATGACAAGGTAATAGCAAGGCATTCTGATTACTTGGTCACCAAGTAATCCTTTTTCAACATCGCGTTCGAGCTCTAAATCATTCCAAAAGTTGTAGGATCGTGTTTAACCTAAAAGGGGGGGGGAGTGAATTAGGTTAATAGATATTTAATTCGTTTAGTATAAATTCTTCGTTTAGCTCTTAAAAACTATTTATCTATTAAATGATTAAGCTCAAACAATAATTAAAAAGTTTAAGAGAAAGAAAGATAATACTGGGCTTGTTAACGCGGTTCGGCCAACCTTGCCTACGTCCGCGCTTCAAGGTTCCTCCTTGAAGATCTTTCCGCTCTACCTTGAGCTTTACTATGATTGACTTCCGGGTGTCAATCAAACCTTACAATTGACTGTTCTTTCTGAGAGGCGTCACCCCTTTACAATTTATCACAACAGATAATTTGAAGTTTTTCGAAAATAATTTGAGACTACTCTCTCGATCACAAGGAGAATGATTTTATGATTTACAATGTGGAGAGAGTAAAGAGAAAAGCTAACTAGTAATTTTGGCAGAGTTTGGGCGTGCTTTTCTCTCTCAAAAATCGGCTTCTTCTTTTGGCTTCTCGTCTCCTATTTATAGATTTTCTTCTGTCAGACATCGGAGCTGTCGACATATCTTCGAGGGCTGTCGACATAGAGAAAGCCGTTAAGACTCATAAAAAAAATAGCCGTTGAAAAAATTTCTTGTCGTTGGTCTTCACCGGTCGACATATCATCTGGGCTGTCGACATAACACGGGTGTTTCTAAGTACTTCAGTCGACATCTACCCTTGGCTGTCGACATGAAAAAACTCTCTGTTATTTGGCCGGTCGACATAAGTTCTTCAACTGTCGACATAGCTTCAGTAGTTCTTCTTCCGCTAGAACCTTGAACGGTCGACAGAGATTGTGTCCGGTCGACATAGGATTTGTCTCTGGATTTGGAACTGTCGACATAAGTTGAGTACGGTCGACATGCACTAGCCGTTAGATACATTGAGATGTAGTCGTCAGAGAAGTTGCCGTTGAAGGTTCTCTGACCGGTCGACATAACCATGTGAGCGGTCGACATATGATTCTTCTCTGGACATTAATCGGTCGACATATATATCTGGCGGTCGACATAAGTTCTTAACATTGTATGCCTCTGGATTTTCACCGGTCGACATAATTGATGACGGTCGACATATGTATCTTCTCTGGTTCTTAAGCGGTCGACATAAGTGGCGTCCGGTCGACATACGATCATTCTCTGGACTTAGAGCGGTCGACATACGTGCTCACCTGTCGACATATGTTCTTCTACGAACCTAGCTGCACTTGCTAAAACTTAAATTTTATCTTAGATAGTTATCATCAAAAATAATTGATTGCTTCTAAAACCTTTTAAAGCTAACAAAAGTTAAATTACAACATTAAAAAGTAATAAAAAGAGTTTTTGGGGCTTTTACGCACGAATCCAGAGGCCAAACGACTACAGGGAAGAGAAAAGAGGGAAAAAAGACAGTTTCTTTCACTAATTTTAGGGCTACTTACTGGTCTAAATGGACCCGCTCCGGATTCTGAAAGGAGCCAATCTTCTTCCTCGGCTATCGAGTGCATATATGAGTGGAAACAAGTAAGAAAAAATAACCATGGGAAACTTCGGTCGCTGGTACAAAGGAGCGGGAATTACAAGGTAATAGCAAGGCATTCTGATTCATTGGTCACCAAGTAAACCTTTTTCAACGTCGCGTTCGAGCTCCAAATCGTTCGTAACGTTGAATTACAACATTAAAAAGTAATCAAAAGAGTTTTTGTGGCTTTTACGCATGAATAAAGAGGCCAAACGAGTACGGGGAAGAGAAAAGTGGGAAAAAGACAGTTTCTTTCACTAATTTTAGGGCTGGTTACTGGTCCAAATGGACCCGCTCCGGATTCTGAAAGGAACCAATGTTCGTCCTCGGCTATCGAGTGCATATATGAGTGGAAAAAATAACCATCAGAAACTTCGGTCGCTGGTACAAAGCCGCGGGAATTACAAGGTAATAGCAAGGCATTCTGATTACTTGGTCACCAACTAATCCTTTTTAAACGTCTCGTTCGAGCTCCAAATCATTCCAAAAGTTGATTTAAAACATTAAAAAGTAATCAAAAGAGTTTTTGGGGCTTTTACGCACGAATACAGAAGCCAAACTAGTACAGGGAAGAGAAAAGAGGGAAAAAAAGACAGTTTCTTTCACTTATTTTAGGGCTGGTTACTGGTCCAAATGGACCCGCTCCGGATTTCGAAGGAGCCAATCTTCGTCCTCGGCTATCGAGTGCATATATGAGTGGAAAAAAGTAAGAAAAAATAACCATCAGAAACTTCGGTCGCTGGCACAAAGGCGCGGGAATGACAAGGTAATAGCAAGGCATTCTGATTACTTGGTCACCAAGTAAACCTCTTTCAACGTCGCGTTCGAGCTCCAAATCGTTCCAAAAGTAGAATTACAAAATTAAAAAGTTATCAAAAGAGTTTTTGGGGCTCTTACGCACGAATCCAGAGGCCAAATGAGTACAGGGAAGAGAAAAGAAGAAAAAAAGACAGTTTCTTTCACTAATTTTAGGGCTGGTTACTGGTCCAAATGGACCCGCTCCGGATTCCGAAAGGAGCCAATCTTCGTCCTCGGCTATCGAGTGCATATATGAGTGGAAACAAGTACAAAAAAATAACCATCCAAAACTTCGGTCGCTGGTACAAAGGCGCGGGAATGACAAGGTAATAACAAGGCATTCTGATTACTTGGTCACCAAGTAAACCTTTTCCAACGTTGCGTTCGAGCTCCAAATTGTTCCAAAAGTTGAATTACAAAATTAAAAAGTTTTCAAAAGAGTTTTAGGGGCTCTTACACACGAATCCAGAGGCCAAATGAGTACAGGGAAGAGAAAAGAGGAAAAAAAGACAGTTTCTTTCACTAATTTTAGGGCTGGTTACTGGTCCAAATGGACCCGCTCCGGATTCCGAAAGGAGCCAATCTTCGTCCTCGGCTATTGAGTGCATATATGAGTGGAAAAAAGTACGAAAAAATAACTATCGGAAACTTCAGTCGTAGGTACAAAGGCGCGGGGATGACAAGGTAATAGCAAGGCATTCTGATTATGTGGTCACCAAGTAAACCTTTTTCAACGTCGCGTTCCAGCTCCAAATTGTTCCAAAAGTTGTATTACAACATTAAAAAGTAATCAAAAGAGTTTTTGAGGCTTTTACGCACCAATCCAGAGGCCAAACGAGTACAGGGAAGATAAAAGAGGGAAAAAAGACAGTTTCTTTCACTAATTTTAGGGCTGGTTACTGGTCCAAATGGACCCGCTCCGGATTCTGAAAGGAGCCATCTTCGTCCTCACCTATCGAGTGCATATATAAGTAGAAACAAGTAAGAAAAAATAACCATCGTAACCTTCGGTCGCTGGTACAAAGGCGCGGGAATGACAAGGTTATAGCAAGGCATTCTGATTACTTGGTCACCAAGTAAACATTTTTCAACATCGCGTTCAAGCTCCAAATCATTTGAAAAGTTGAATTACAACATTAAAAAGTAATCAAAAGAGTTTTTGGTGCTTTTACGCACGAATCCAGAGGCCAAACGTGTGCAGGGAAGAGAAAAGAGGGAAAAAAGACAGTTTCTTTCACTAATTTTAGGGCTGGTTACTGGTCCAAATGGACCCGCTCCGGATTCCGAAAGGAGCCAATCTTCGTCATCGGCTATCGAGTGCATATATGAGTGGTAAAAAGTAAGAAAAAATAACAATCAGAAACTTCGGTCGCTGGTACAAAGGCGCAGGATTGACAAGGTAATAGCAAGGCATTATGATTACTTGGTCACCAAGTAATCCTTTTTAAACATCGCGTTCGAGCTCTAAATCATTCCAAAAGTTAAATTACAACATTAAAAATTAATAAAAAGAGTTTTTGGGGCTTTTACGCACGAATCCAGAGGCCAAATGAGTACAGGGAAGAGAAAAGAGGGAAAAAAGACAGTTTCTTTCACTAATTTTAGAGCTGGTTACTGGTCTAAATGGACGAGCTCCGGATTCTGAAAGGAGCCAATCTTCTTCCTCGGCTATCGAGTGCATATATGAGTGGAAACAAGTAAGAAAAAATAACCATCGGAAACTTCGGTCGCTGGTATAAAGGCGCGGGAATGACAAGGTAATAGCAAGGCATTCTGATTACTTGGTCACTAAGTAAACCTCTTTCAACGTCGCGTTCGAGCTACAAATCGTTCCAAAAGTTAAATTACAACATTAAAAAGTAATCAAAAGAGTTTTTGGGCTTTTACGCACGAATCCAGAGGCCAAACGAGTATAGGGAAGGGAAAAGAGGGAAAAAAGACAATTTCTTTCACTAATTTTAGGGCTGGTTACTGGTCCAAATGGACCCGCTCCGGATTCTGAAAGGGGCCATCTTCGTCCTCGGCTATCGAGTGCATATATGAGTAGAAACAAGTAAGAAAAAATAACCATCGAAAACTTCGGTCGCTGGTACAAAGGCGCGGGAATGACAAGGTAATAGCAAGGCATTCTGATTACTTGGTCACTAAGTAAACCTCTTTCAACGTCGCGTTCGAGCTCCAAATCGTTCCAAAAGTTAAATTACAACATTAAAAAGTAATCAAAAGAGTTTTTGGGCTTTTACGCACGAATCCATAGGCCAAACGAGTACAGGGAAGAGAAAAGATGAAAAAAAGATAGTTTCTTTCACTAATTTTAGGGCTGGTTACTTGTCCACATGGACCCGCTCCGGATTCTTAAAGGACTAATCTTCGTCCTCGGCTATCGAGTGCATATATGAATGGAAACAAGTAAGAAAAAATAACAATTAGAAACTTCGGTTGCTGGTACAAAGCCGCGGGAATGACAAGGTAATAGCAAGGCATTCTGATTACTTGGTCACCAAGTAGTCCTTTTCCAACATCGCGTTCGAGCTCTAAATCGTTCCAAAATATAAATTACAACATTAAAAGAGGGAATCTAGAGGCCAAACGAGTATAAGGAAGAGAAAAGAGGGAAAAAAGACAGTTTCTTTCACTAATTTTATTGCTGGTTACTGGTCCAAATGGACCCGCTCCGGATTCTGAAAGGAGCCGATCTTCTTCCTCGGCTATCGAGTGCATATATGAATGGAAACAAGTAAGAAAAAATAACCATCGGAAACTTCGGTCGCTGGTACAAAGGCGCGGTAATGTCAAGGTGATAGCAAGGCATTCTGATTCATTGGTCACCAAGTAAACCTTTTTCAACGTCGCGTTCGAGCTCCAAATTGTTCGAAACGTTGAATTACAACATTAAAAAGTAGTCAAAAGAGTTTTTGGGCTTTTACGCACGAATCCAGAGGCCTAACGAGTACAGGGAAGAGAAAAGAGGGAAAAAGACAGTTTCTTTCACTAGTTTTAGGGCTGGTTACTGGTCCAAATGGACCCGCTAGGGATTATGAAAGGAGCCAATCTTCGTCCTCGGCTATCGAGTGCATATATGAGTGGAAAAAGTAAGAAAAAATAACCATCGGAAACTTCGGTCGCAGGTACAAAGGCGCGGGAATGACAAGGTAATAACAAGACATTCTGATTACTTGGTCTCTAAGTAAACATTTTTCAACGTCGCGTTCGAGCTCTAAATCGTTCCAAAATTGAATTACAACATTAAAAAGTAATCAAAAGAGTTTTTGGGGCTTTTACGCACGAATCGAGAGGCCAAACGAGTACAGGGAAGAGAAAAGAGGGAAAAAAGACAGTTTCTTTCACTAATTTTAGGGCTGGTTACTAGTCCAAATGGATCCGCTTCGGATTCCGAAAGGAGCCAATCTTCGTCCTCGGCTATCGAGTGCACATATGAGTGGAAACAAGTAAGAAAAAATAATCATCAGAAACTTCGGTCGCTGGTACAAAGGCACGGGAATGACGAGGTAATAGCAAGGCATTCTGATTACTTGGTCACAAAGTAAACCTTTTTCAACACCGCGTTCGAGCTCTAAATCGTTCGAAAAGTTGAATTTCAACATTAAAAAGTAATCAAAAGAGTTTTTGGGGCTTTTACGCACGAATCCAGAGGCCAAACGAGTGCAGGGAAGAGAAAAGAGGGAAAAAAGACAAACTATTTCACTAATTTTAGGGCTGGTTACTGGTCCAAATGGACTCGTTTCGGATTCCGAAATGACCAATCTTCATCCTCGTTATCGAGTGCATATATGAATGAAAACAAGTAAGAAAAAATAACCTTCGAAAACTTTGGTCGCTGGTACAAAGGCGCGGGAATGAGAAGGTAATAGCAAGGCATTCTGATTACTTGGTCACTAAGTAAACCTTTTTCAACGTCGCGTTCGAGCTCCAAATCGTTCGAAAAGTTGAATTACAACATTCAAAAGTAATCAAAAGAGTTTTTGGGGCTTTTACGCACGAATCAAGAGGCCAAACGAGTGCAGGGAAGAGAAAAGAGGGAAAAAGACAGTTTCTTTCACTAATTTTATGGCTTGTTACTGGTCCAAATGGACCCGCTCGGGATTACGAAAGGAGCCAATCTTCATCCTCGGCTATCGAGTACATATATGAGTAGATACAAGTAAGAAAAAATAACCATCGAAAACTTTGGTCGCTGGTACAAAGGCGCGGGAAGGACAAGGTAATAGCAAGGCATTCTGATTACTTGGTCACTAAGTAAACCTCTTTCAACGTTGCGTTCGAGCTCCAAATCGTTCCAAAAGTTGAATTACAACATTAAAAAGTTATCAAAAGAGTTTTTGTGGCTTTTATGCACGATTCCAGAGGCCAAACGAGTACAGAGAAGAGAAAAGAGGGAAAAAAGACAGTTTCTTTCACTAATTTTAGGGCTGGTTACTGGTCCAAATAGACCCGCTCCGAATTTGGAAAGGAGCCAATCTTCGTCCTTGGCTATCGAGTGCATATATGAGTGGAAACAAGTAATAAAAAATAACCATCGAAAACTTCGGTCGCTGGTACAAAGGCGCGGGAATGACAAGGTAATAGCAAGGCATTCTGATTACTTGGTCACTAAGTAAACCTGTTTCAACGTCGCGTTCGAGCTCCAAATAGTTCCAAAAATGTTGTATTACAACATTAAAAAGTAATAAAATAGTTTTTGAGGCTTTTACGCACGAATCCAGAGGCCAAACGAGTACAGGGAAGAGAAAATAGGGAAAAAAGACAGTTTCTTTCACTAATTTTAGGGCTTGTTACTGGTCCAAATGGACCCGCTCCGGATTCCGAAAGGAGCCAATCTTAGTCCTCGGCTATCGAGTGCATATATGAATGGAAACAAGTAATAAAAAATAACCATCGAAAACTTTGGTCGCTGGTTCAAAGGCGCGGGAATGACAAGGTAATAGCAAGGCATTCTGATTACTTGGTCACTAAGTAAACCTCTTTCAACGTTGCGTTCGAGCTCCAAATCGTTCCAAAAGTTGAATTACAACGTTAAAAAGTTATCAAAAGAGTTTTTGGAGCTTTTACACACGATTCCAGAGGCCAAACGAGTACAGAGAAGAGAAAAGAGGGAAAAAAGACAGTTTCTTTCACTAATTTTAGGGCTGGTTACTGGTCCAAATGGACTCGCTTCGGATTCTGAAAGGACCAATCTTCGTCCTCGCTATCGAGTGCATATATGAGTGGAAACAAGTAAGAAAAAATAACCATCGAAAACTTCGGTCGCTGGTACAAAGGCGCGTGAACGACAAGGTAATAACAAGGCATTCTGATTACTTGGTCACGAAGTAAACCTCTTTCAACGTCGCGTTCGATCTCCAAATCGTTCCAAAAGTTGAATTACAGCATTAAAAAGTAATGAAAAGAGTTTTTGGGGCTTTTACGCACGAATCCAGAGGCCAAACGAGTACAGGGAAGAGAAAATAGGGAAAAAAAGACAGTTTCTTTCACTAATTTTAGGGCTGGTTACTTGTCCAAATGGACCAGCTCCGGATTCCAAAAGGAGCCAATCTTCGTCATCGGCTATCGAGTGCATATATGAGTGGAAAAAAGTAAGAAAAAATAACCATCGTAAACTTCGGTCGCTGGAACAAAGGCGCAGGAATGACAAGGTAATAGCAAGACATTCTGATTACTTGGTCACTAAGTAAACCTTTTTGAAAGGCGCGTTCGAGCTCTAAATTGTTCGAAAAGTTGAATTTCAACATTAAAAAGTAATCAAAAGAGTTTTTTGGGTTTTGACGCACGAATCCAGAGGCCAAACGAGTACAGGGAAGAGAAAAGAGGGAAAAATAGACAGTTTCTTTCACTAATTTTAGGGCTGGTTACTGGTCGAAATGGACTCGCTTCGGATTCCGAAAGGACCAATCTTCGTCCTCG
>QAOC01012533.1:0-11422 GCA_003255005.1 Begonia fuchsioides | reverse complement strand
AGGGTCTCGGGTTTGATATACCCGTGGTTCTCATCACCTTTCTTTCCACGGCTAAAATATTTAATAATCCAGTTTGTACTAAACAACCAAATAACTAGTTCAACACTAGTTTCATTATCCCAAATGTAAACCATAGTGTTTTTAATAAAATCAGCAAGGTATTCTTCTAAGTATTCACGGGACCAAATATGCATAAGTACCGTAATATCTCTGGAGCTATTAGTTAGCAAGAAAGGGTTTACTAACCAATCATTAATGGGTGCTCTTGGCGGTCTTTGTAAACAACCCTTGCGCAGTCCGAAACAAATATAATCCAAGGAAGTATTCCATTACAGATTCCAAGAACCTCATCCCATGAAAATAGTTAGCTACCTCTTCCTCCTTGGTTCTTTTGATTAGTGGACTGTAGACTCCTTTACGAGAATCGCCAAATTGTCCCTCATTGCTTGAATAGTTCTCCATATTAAGAAGATCATAATTCTTCTTCCTTAAGCTCAATTCCGATTTGTAGATTTCCTTCATCCAATCATAAACAAATTAATTATTAAAGAGTTCGGGTAAAGAGACTAACTACCTTGAGAGTCTTTTGGAAATCACAACATATATAACTTCGTCTTTGTTTTCTTTGATCGGGACTCTTGAGTTCACTTGATCGGATGTTCCTTCTCTAGTAGGAAGGGGCTCTTTCTTGATCAAAGTTAAATTATCTTTGGCCACTTGTTCGGGTTCAAGAGGAACTAGCTTGATAGATCGTCCACCAAACTTAAAGGAATATTGGTTTGTAAATCCATCATGCATAACCTTCCGATCGAATTGCCATGGTCTCCCAAGTAACAAATGGCTTTAACTCATGGGAACCACATCACACATTACTTGATCCTTGTAACTTCCAATAGAGAATTCGATGCACGCTTGCTTAGTAACCTTGAGGTCTTCCTTATCATTTATCCAATGCATTTTATAAGGCTTCGAGTGAAAGAAAGTTTTTATTCCGAGTTTGGCAATTAACTCTCGGGAAGCCACATTAACACAACTTCCACCATCAATAATAATGGAGCATACCTTATCTTGGATTAGACATCTACTATGGAATAAACTTTCTCTTTGGAGTTCCTCTTGTTGGCTTTGAGTGGTAAGTAACCTTCGGATAACTAATAATAAGGGGCCTTCTTGTGCTCGACATTCTTCCCCTTCGGATTCCAAGCTCATATCCAATTTTTCCTTCACTTCATCTTCACTGAAAACTTCACTTGTTTCCTCTCTAATAACCATCACACGTTTGTTAGGACATTGTGATGCAATATGCCCGAGACCAAGGAACTTAAAACACTTGATCTCTCGTGTTCGGGTACGGTTATTTTCTTCCATCGGTTTAGGCTCACTATCCTTCTTTTGCAACAAAGGTTGAACAAAAGGAATCTTGTTCTCCACCTTTATATTGGGCTTAAAAGGAGTAATAGCCTTAGGACTTGCTCGGCTCACTATTTCCTTGCCCCTTCTTTTCATTTGCCTCTCCACTTTCAAGGCCATTTGAATAACCGAATCCATAGAGTCGATCGATTGCAACTCCACAATATCAATAATGTCTCGGTGTAAACCTCTTATAAACCGAGCTATATTTTGTTCCTCTGGTTCTTGTAAGTCACATCTAATTCGGAGAGTCTCAAATTCGGTAAGATATTCCTCCACCGAGAGAGATTCTTGCTTAAGAGATTGTAATTGAAGAAATAGCTCTTGTTTGTAATGAGCCGGAACAAATCTTCTCCTCATAATTGATTTCATCATTTTCCAACTATTAATATTTTCTTCACCATCACGTCTTCACCATAGACTAGCATATCCCGTAAGTTTCAATGAAACAAGTTGTAATTTAAACTTCTCGGAATAATTATATCATTCAAAAATCTTATCAACTTTTTCCATCCAATCAATAAACAAATCACCATTGCAAGATCCATTGAAAGGAGGAATGGATACCTTAATATGCCTCATATCATCATCGCTGGAGTTGAGATCATGTAAACCATATTCTTCATCATCCGACACTTCGGACTTAAACTCTTGAGATCTTCTCGAGTCGTGATTCGGCCTTCTCCTTGGTGGTTGGTTCGGAGTAGTCCTCAAAGAAGGAGAAACATGCTCCAACTTTTGTAACACCGTATCAAATCTTTTATTGAGCTCATCAATTTGTCCTTGAAGGCTGGATTCTAGAAGATTTGGATTCGGATGTGGATGAGATGGACTAACCGGGCGGTTAGGATCAATCAGATACCGGTTTGGTTTGTAATGGGAACCACTCCTTGTGGTCATCCTTCAAACGTAAAATCACAAAAAAGCAGAGGTAAAGAGGAAGGTGGGGAGGGATTTATGGCTCTGATACCAAATGACACGGAATGGAGGGGGTTTAGATTTTAGGAAGTGGGAGAATCGGGTTAGGTTAAATGGAAAACGATAATCCAAAAATTCCAGAATCTGGACTGGAATTCGGACGGCGATATCTCAATGATGCGGATGCGTTTTGGGCTGAAATTTTGAGTGAAACTCTAGAAAGAAGATAGGTGATAGTCCTCAAAAAATAAAGGAAATCAGGTTGATGGATCGGTCGGAATCTAATGGAACAGTAACGGAGTTTTTGGTGGTGGCCAGAAATCTGTCAGCGGAAAGAACTAAAACCAAACGAAAAATATTGATGGAAGGAAGAACTTGTGACCTTCAACCTAACCCTAAAGTCCTTGAAGAAGGCTGGAGTATTGAAGCACCAAGAAATCTCCAGCTCGGAGGGAGGATTCCTTTGAGATAACCTACGGTGGCCGGAGGTGCGTCGGCTGCCGGTTTGAAGTTGGAAATGCCCGTGAGAGGGAGATGCTCAAAGCAACTTTAATTAAAATTCAAAATTATCCTTACAATCATGCAATGGGGGCTTAGGGTTTAGGGCTTTCGGCTTTGGAATTATGGCTTAGGGATTCGAGGTTAGGGTTTGAGGCTTAGGGCTTCAGGCTTTGCGTTTAGGGCTTTGAGGTTTTTGTGTAGGGCCTTAGGATTATGGAACAGGGCTTAGGGCTTAGGGCTTAGTCCTTAGGGCATTAGGGTTCGAAATTAGATCTTAGAGCTTTGGGCTTTGGCCTTTTGTCTTACGAATTAGGGCTTCAGGTTTAGGGCTTGAGGCTTATTTATTATGGCTTAGAGCTTATGAGTTGGGGCTTTAGACTTGTGACTTAGGAATTAAGCTTAGGGCTTTTGGCTTGAGTTTTAGGGCTTAGGGCTTAGGGCTTTTTGTTAAAGTGTTACGGCTTCAAAATTTGGTCTTGCAACTTTGGGCTTAGGGCTTTGGACTCTGGGCTTAGGAGTAATGGCTTAAGACCTAGGGAATATGGCATAACGCCTAGGGCTTTGGTCTTTAGGGTCAACGGTAAGGGCTTTCGACTAAGGGCTTAGGTCTTAGAGCTAAGGGCTTAGGTCTTAGAGCTAAGGGCTTTGGGATTACTAGGGCTTATATATCGGGACATAGGGCTTAGGTTTTATGGCTTTGATTTTTTGCCTAGGGCTTTTGGCCTATGGCTTAGGCCTTTGGGTCTATGGCTTAGGGCATAGGTTTTAAGCTTAGGGCTTATGGATTTAGGATAAAGCGTTAGGCCTTTGGTCTAAGGGCTTTGGGCTTTATTGTTTGGGCATATGGCATGGGGCTTAAGCTTAGAGATTTAGGGTAGGGTTTAGGGCTTGTGATTAGGGCTTGGGTATTGAGCTTTTATTTTAAAGCTTTATCCTTAGGGCTTTTTGTTGAGGAGTTAGGGCTTCAAAATCAGGACTCGCGACATATGACTTAGGGCTTTGGGCTTTGGGCTTGGGCTTAGTGTATCGGACTTAAGCATTAGGCTTAGGGCTTTAGGCCTAACTGTCACGGTATAGGGCTTAGGTTGTACGACTTAGGGCTTTAGGCTTAATGTTTATGGCTTTGGGCTTAAGACGTAAGAATTAGATCTTAAGCTTGAGGGCTTAGCGATTATGCTAAAGGGCTTAGGGGTTTAGATTTTTGGTTGTTGGTTTCGAGTTTTGGATTTCGGGTTTTGGGTTTCAATTTCAGGTTTTGGGTTTTGAATTTGGGTTTTTAGTTTCAAGTTTTGAGTTTACAATTTTTTATTTAAGTTTCGATTTAAGGTTTCAGTTTCAGTTTTTGTGGTTTGTGTTTTGGGTCTTGGGTCTCAGGTTTAGGTTTATGGGTATTGGGTTTCTAGTTTAGGGTCGTGTTTTGGGTTTCTAGGTTTGAGTTTTGAGTTTCCAGTTTTGGGGTTCAAGTTTCTACTTTTGGGTTTTGAGTTTTAGGTTTTAGGTTTTGGTGTTTCGGTTTTAGGTTTTGAGTTTTAGGTTTTAGGTTTTGGTGTTTCGGTTTTAGGTTTTGAGTTTTTAGTTTTCGATTTTAACTTTCAGGTTTCACGTTTCGGGGTTCAGCTTTTGGGTTTTCGTTTCATGTTTCCGATTTTGGGATTTAGGTTTTGGGTTCCGAGTTTTGGATTTTAAATTTCGTGTTTCGGGGTTGGGTTTCAAGTTGTGGGTTCAAAGTTTTAGATTTTGGGTTTTTTTGTTGGGTTTTGCTTTTCCAGTTTTGTTGCTCGGTTTTTGGGTTTAGTTTTTGTATTTTAGGTTTTCGGATTTAAGTTCTTGGTTTTTGGGTTTTGGTTTCAGGGTTTGGGTTTCAAATTTTGGGTTCCAAGTTTCAGGTTTTGTGTTTTATGTTTGGTGGATCAGGTTTTGGTTTTTGAGATTGCGGTTCAGGTTTTAGTTTTTAAGTTTCGATTTTCTTGTTTTTGTTTCGGGTTTAGGATTTAAGGTTTTATGGTTTTAGGGTTTTACGGTTTTAGGGTTTTGGGTTTTGGTTCTCAGGTTTCAAGTTTCGGGTTTTACGGTTTGAGGGTTTCGGTTTTTTGGGTTTCGGTTTTTCGGGTTTCAAGTCTCGGGTTTAAGGTTTTGGGTTTTAGATTTCAGGTTTCACTTTCAGGGTTTCAAGTTTCAGAGTTCGGGGTTTGGGTTTTGGGATTTAGGGTTTTGGGGTTTGGTTTTTCAGGTTTTAGATTTGGACTTTCGATTTTTGACATTCGAGTTTCTAGTTTGGTTCACGTTTTGGGAACCAAGGTTCAAGTTTTGGGAACCAGGGTTCAAGTTTTGGGTTTTGGGTTTTAGGTTTTAGGTTTGGGTTTTGGGTTTCAAGTTTTGAGTTTCATTTTTAGGTGTTTGGGCTTTTGGATTTTTATTTTCGTGTTTTGGGTTTTGGGGTTTCGAGTTTCAAGTTTTGGGTTTTATGGTTTGTGTTTTGGGTTTCGAGTTTTTTATTTCAGTTTTTTGTTTTTAAGTTTTAGGTTATGGGTTTTGGGTTTGGGTATCGAGTTTTGGATTTTTGTTTTGGGCTTTTTGTTTTAGGTTTCATAGTTTAGGGTGTGGGTTTTAGGTTTGGGGTTTGAATTTAGGGTTTTATGTTTCGGGTTTCAGATTTTGGGTTTTGGGTTCAGAGTTAGTGTTTTTGTTCTAGGTTCTAGTTTCGGGTTTCGTATTTTGGAGTTCAAGTTTTGAATTTCGGGTTTTGAGTTTTGAGTTTCAGGTTTTTTGTTTCAATTTCCAAATTTGGGTTTTGGGTTTTGGTTTTTGGGTTTCATTTTTCAAGGTTCATGTTTTTTAAGGTTTAAGGTTTCAAGTTTCGAGGTTTGGTTTTTGGGTTTTTGGTTTTGGGTTTTTGGTTTTGGGTTTTTTGTTTTGTGTTTTATTGCTCGGGTTTTGGGTTTCTAGTTTTTGATTTCGAGTTTTGGGTTTTATGGTTTGTGTTTTCAGGATTTTTTGTTTTGAGTTTTCAGTTGCGGTTTTAAAGTTATTGGTTTCGAGTTCTGGGTTCATTTTTTGGGTTTTAGAGTTGCAGTTTTGGATTGAGGTTTTTGTTCCTGGGTCTAAAGTTTCGGGTATTGGGTTTCAGGGTTCCGGTTTGGGTTTTGAGTTTCAGGTTTCAGGTTTCAGGTTTGGGTTTTGAGTTTCAGGTTTCAAGTTTCTGATTTCATCTTACGAGTTTCAGGTTTCTTGTTTTAGATTTTAGGCTTTGGAATTAAGTTTTTTTGGTTTTTGGTTTCATGTTTTGGGTTTTGGGTTTTTTACTTCGGGTTTCATTGATCGGGTTTCTAGTTTTTTATTTTATTTCGGGATTTAGGTTTCGAGTTTCGGGGTTCATATTTTGGGTTCGAGCTTTTGATTACTTGTTTTGAGATACAGGTTTTGGGTTTCGAGTTCAAGGTTCATGTTTTGTGTTTCTAGATTCATGTTACAGGTTTTAGGTTTTGAGTTTCGTGTTTCGGGTTCAGGGTTCATGTTTTGGGTTTCTAGATTCAAGTTTTGGGTTTTTGAGTTCAAGTTTTGAATTTTCGGTTTCGGGTTTTGGGTATAAGGGTTCGGGTTTTAGGTTTTTAGTTTTCGGTTGTGGGTTTTAAGTTTTAGGTTTTGGGGTTCGGGAGGTTTGGATGTTCGTGTTTTGGGATACAAGTTTTGGAATTCAGGTTTCATTGCTCAGGTCTCATTTTTTATTTTGGGTTTTAGGTTTCGGGGTTCAGGTTTAGGGTTTCTAGTTTTGGGTTTTGTGTTTCGAGTTTTGGGTTTTGGGTTTCGATTTTTGAGTTTCGAGTTTTGAGTTTTGGGTTTGGGTTTCTAGTTTCGGGTTTTAGGTTAAGAATTCAAATTTTGGGTTTCAAGTTCGGGGTTTCATGTTTCGGGTTTCTAGTTTTGGATATTGGGTTTCAGGGTTCAGATTTCATGCTTACGATTTTATGTTTCGGGTTTCATGTTTTAGGTTTTGGTTATGGGGTTCTTTTTTTGGGTTTTGATTGTCGGGTTTCAGGTTTTGGGTTTTGGGTTTTGGGTTTCAAGTAAGAACTACACAAGGACTCATTGATTCACGAATACAACATCTAGATAGAAGTTCTTGTACCTGATTTTGTAACTACTTTGCTTCCTCGGGGTTCATTCTATAAGAGGGCCGGTTAGGTAACACCACACATGGTTGGAGGTTAATTTGATGTTAGTTACCTCGAAAGGGTGGCAACCGTGGAGGTAGCTCTTCTGGAAACACATCTTGATGATACTCCTCAAGCAAGGTTAAAACCTCCTTAGGAATCTTTCCAATCTCCTCAACTCTTTCCCGGAACAAGAACATCACAAAGGGAACACCATTTCGGATAGACATAAGTAATTCCTTTTTAGACATAAGAAATTTTTTTTGAGCCATACCTTCTCTCCTTGTAACTTCATCCTTAGCTATTTGCTTTGGATCTAGTAGTGCTAGTTTGATGCCTCTCCCTTTAACTTGAATGAATATTGATTGGTGTAGCCATCATGCATAACTTTTTGATCAAATTGCCATGGTCTTCCAAAAAGTAAGTGGCTAGCACTCATAGGTACCACAACACATAATACCTTGTTCTTTTAGCCTCCAATAGACAACTCACATTGCACTTGCTTGGTCACTTTGATGTCTTTTTTATCATTCAGTCACCTCAATTTGTAAGGGCTTGGATGTGCCATAAGTTCAAGCCCTAATTTGTCTACAAGGTCATGAGAGGCTGCATTAGTGCAACTACCTCCATCAATAATAAGAGAGCATACCTTTCCCTTGATGAGGCATCTAATATGAAAGATATTCTCTCTTTGATCTTCACTTCGGGCATGTGAAGTCAATACCCGACGAATCACCATAAGTAAAGGACCCTCTTGAGCAAAACATGTTTGTACTTCATTCTCTTGCTCTTTTTCTATCTCTTCTACAGCTTCATCTTCACTTTCTACCTCATTAGTGCCTTCCCTTAGGGTCATTACCCTTTTGTTCGGGTATTGTGAAGCAATGTGGCTAAATCGAGACATTTGAAACATTTGATTTCCCATGCTCTAGGCCGAGTGTTCTCTACAATTGCCTTAACTTCTCCATCTGTCTTTCGAGGCCACAACTTGATAGATGTAGATTTATCTTTCACCTTTGCTGGAAGTTTGTAAGAATTGTTAGGTTTAGTGGTGTACCGATTGAAAACACCCTTACCTTTCCTCTTTACTTGCCTCTCCACTTTCATGGTAAGTTGTATGGCAACATCCATTGAATTTAGTGGTTGCAACTCCACTATATCTTTGATTTCTTTATTTAAGCCTCTTAGAAACCTTGCTATAATTTGCTTTTCAGGTTTATTAAGATCACAACAAATTCTAAGAGTTTCAAACTTGGTTAAATAATCTTCAATCAAAGGTTAGCTTGTCTTAGAGGTTGAAGTTGTAGAAAGAGCTCTTGCTTGTAGTGCTTCAGAACAAATCTTCTTCCCATCAATATCTTCAAAGGTCTCAAAGAGAGAACTTCATCATCACCTTCACGCCTTCTTTGAGCCCCTAAGTTATCCCACCAAAGACTAGCATAATCAGCTAGTTCCAATGAGACTAATCTTATTTTAATCTGTTCGGAATAATTATAACAATCAAAGATTTTATCAAATTTCTCAACCGGGATTGATACCTTAATGTTTCTTATGTCATCATCAAGCTTGAAATGCTCATGCACATCATAGTCTCCCTCGAATTCATTTATAGCTAGACGTTTTGAAGGAACTCTCTTTGGGGGTGGATTAGCATCCAACCTTTGCAATAACAGCTTTAGCTTCTTATTAATTTCATCAATTTTTCCTTAGTAGCTAGATTCAGCTACCCCATGGATTGGTGTGGTAGAACTGTGGTTATTGTGGAATGGTTTCTCGCTTGTTTTGGTGTGAAGTTCCACTTCGAGTCATCATCACTTAATTGCAAGTGTAGATAACCAAAGTAGAAATGGAAATTTATGAAGAGATTTTAAGCTCTGATACCAAATGACAAGCAATCAAAATGGAATGATAGGTTAATTCATTTGTTCTCAGATTAAGGACAAATGAATCGGTTTTGGTGAAGGTTGGCCGATTCTATGGAGGTCGGAATGTGTTCGGGGAAGAAGAATTTATGGATGATTTTTAGAGAGTTCAATGGAGGATAATGATCACAAAATGTAGTGAAGAGCTAAATGGAACTTGCTTCTAAATTTTCTTCCTTGCAAGGATGATGGAAAGCAGCAAGAAAAACTCAACTTACTAGCTCAGAAGTAAGCTGACTTGAAGGTTCTTCTCGGACGGCCGGATATGATTCATCAAAGTTCGATCAGAAGGGAGCTTAGGAAATGAATTACAAAGAACTGCCAATTCACTCTAATTTCCAATATCACAAAGTTGATTACAATTATCCTCAAGTGATGTATTTATAGACTCTAAGTAAGCTGAAATAAGAGTCACATTAGGTTGAATGAATCAACTCAACCTGAGTGACTACATTCATCTTGAAAATAAAAAAGAAGGGAAACTAATTTTAGAGACTTCTTAGCAGCTAACTAACATCATATGAAGGAAAATAAACTTCTTCAATGTGAAGGGAGAAAGTTGGCTGCTAGGCAAAAAGTAAAAACTCATAAAACCCATAAGAAACCTAAAAAATCCATAAGAAACCTATCAAACCCATAAGAAACTCATAAAACTCATGTCATACACATGACATTCCCATGTGCACGAAATTAAGCATGAAATGAGCTTAAACTAAAAACAAAGTTTGTAAATGAATAATACTCCATGAGCCATGCAATGCTATATAAACCGGGTGCGCCGAATGCTATCTTCTCGGGTGCACTCGGGTACAATTCACTTCTTCTCCTTGATACATCAATGAAATAAGATGTTTGGGTTGCTCTTGAACATTAGAAGCGAGCTTCATAAATGATATTCCATTAGATATGATACCTGCAAAATGAACAAATAAATTAGGAAATCTTTAGGCTTGGTTTCTGGTAATGGCACCTTGAGGAAGGGGAACCCGAGACATGTCAATTGTTGAAATTGCCTATTAATACTTAGAGGTCAACTTTATCATACTCTTTAAAGTGGTGAGTTTTTATGAAAATATCATGCGCTTTAGTATTCTTCAGTTCTCCCTTGCACAAATATATGGGCTTTTATGCTTTTCTTTATAGGCAACCTGGATCACATCAATTAATAAAAAAAGAAAGAGACTCGAGAGTTTTACTTTCAAAAAGTGGAATGAAGAAGAAAATAGACAAAGTACCATAGAGTAAGATTTGTTTAGAGAGAAAAATATATCTTCTAGTTCTTTCTACTTAAGAGGTAAGAATAAAAAATTTAACTTATCTTAGTTTTTGACAAAATTTATTAGTGTTACTTGGATCAATAAGACATAAATTTTTTGAAGCAGTTATGATTATCGAAGAATTTCGATCTCATGCAAAAGTCGTTCTACTTTTATTAAGTATTTTTTGAAGATGATGATTCTCAATATAATCGTTGTTGCTGTGATTTCTTCTAGAAAAGAATATTGCATACGACTTTATATGCATTGGTGGTGGTAAATAAAAACTCACCGCTTTCCTCATAGTTGGAGAGTATACCACTCTACATAACAACTTCATAATGTTGTTATGTAGAAAAGGATCAAACATTTCCTGCTCGATCTATTTTTGAGATTGTTCGTTTTGCTTTGAGTCTCGTTTAGATCGTAGGATCTATTTATTATCGTGGCCCTGACCAGAAATGGACTTGTATTTGATGACATACAAGGAATCTACATATATAAATACATCACTGATCCAAACAGCATAGCTGGGAAAAAAATGCAGAACATCCCGTATTCTCATGTAATAATGGCTTTGATTAGGGGTGGGCACAAGCCGGTTTTGGTCGGTTCCGACAAAATTCAAAACATTTGCATATACTTTGGTTGTCTCATGGAAAACAAAGCTGCAAATGTTGATTAGTATTGCTTGAAAGAATTAAGTACCCAAAAAAAGTTGATTGAAGGGTTGGGTTGGTTTGTTTTGTTCAACCATTTGATTTTAATCATTTTCTTTTTTCTTTTTTTTTTCAATAATCCACCAATTTTCTTCTCATCTTTGAACTCAATAACCACTGTTCCTCCTTTTTCCATCTCTTGCTTTAGCAAATTTATTTTGATTGCATCCCCATTTTCAACCCGAGTAAGTAGAATTTGTCAAAGATAAAGTTTCATCTAGCACTTGAACTTCTATTTATGTTTTAGCTTAAAAATAGTCGTAACATAGTCCATGTCATACTTGAATGACTTCTTTTAAATAAATCATTTCTCTCTATCAAAACACGCCTTGTTTTGGCATTGATAATTTTTTTTTGCACAAACCCCGAGTCACATCATCCTTGGGTTAAAGATGATTTGACCTCGAATCCAAGGTTTCACTAAATTAAACATTGTCAAGGTAACAAAGATCCTCAGTCACAAGACTAGTTAAGTCAACATGTTACCAAATGTGCCAAGTAATTTGCCAAATCAAGCATATGAATGGAAGGAAAACATCATTATC